>NW_010729357.1:79397-96826 GCF_000365185.1 Nelumbo nucifera | reverse complement strand
GTGCTTTTCTTGGACATGCTAGTTTCTGTTGTAGGTATGTCAAGGACTTTTCAAAGATTGCCCTGCCATTGTCCAAATTGCTTCAAAAAGATGTGCCTTTCGACTTTGGGGATGAATGCAAGGAAGCATTTGATAAGCTCAAGAATTTGCTGACGATTGCTCCCGTTATTCAACCACCGGATTGGAACTTGCCCTTTGAAATCATGAGCGATGCAAGAAACTATGCGGTAGGAGTTGTTCTAGGTCAACAGATTGATGGGAAGAGTCATGTCATTCACTATGCTTCGAGGATGCTGAATGCTACACAATGCAACTACACAACCACCGAAAAGGAGCTATTAGCAATTGTTTTCGCTTTAGATAAATTTCGATTACATTTGCTTGGCTCTAAAGTGATTGTGTTTTCTGATCATGTAGCTTTGAAATACTTATTGGTGAAAAAGGAGTCAAAGCCGAGGCTGATAAGGTGGATACTTTTGCTCCATGAGTTCGATTTAGAAATCAAGGATCAAAGGGGAGCTGAAAATTCGGTGGCGTACCATCTAAGCAAGTTGGTAAAAGATGAAGACTCCTCACCCATCTTTGAGCTTTTTTCTGATGAGCAACTATTCCAAATAAAAGGTATGGTCCCTTGGTATGCTGATATCATGAATTACTTAGTTACTGGAATTTTGCCTAGTTATCTTAGCAAGTYGATGAAGGATAAAATCAGGTATAAGGCAAAATATTATGTTTGGGACGAACCTTATTTGTGGAAATTTTGCTCTGATTAAGTGATTAGGAGATATGTCCCTGAAAGTGAACATATGTCGATTTTGAATTTTTGTCATAATTATGCTTGTGGTGGTCATTTTGGGCCAAAAAGAACTGGTAGGAAGGTTTTAGATAGTGGGTCGTATTGGGCAACTCTATTTAAAGATGCATACTTATTTTGTAAAAATTGTGAAAGATGCCAATGAACAGGTGCATTGTCTCGCAGAAATGAGATGCCCCAAACCCCCATTCTTATTTGCGAAATTTTTGATGTTTGGGGTATTGATTTCATTGGACCCTTTCCTTCCTCTTGTGGTTTTGTTTACATACTTCTGGCAGTTGATTATATCTCAAAATGGGTGAAAGCAAAAGCCACCAAAACTGATGATTCTAAGTGTGTTGTAGGTTTTATCAAATCTAACATTTTCAGTAGGTTTGGTATTCATCGAGCCATCATAAGTGATCAAGGGACCCACTTTTGTAATAAAGTCATTGAAGCCTTGTTGAAAAAATGTAGGGTGCATCATCGAGTCTCCACTGCCTATCACCCCTAGATAAATGGACAAGTTGAGATTTCCAATCGAGAGATCAAGTCCATTTTAGAGAAGACGGTGAATCCAGGTAGAAAGGATTGGAGCCTACGTCTAGATGATGCACTTTGGGCATACCAAACCGCATAAAAAACACCAATAGGGATGTCTCCTTATAGGATTGTTTTTGGCAAATCTTGTCATTTACCAGTTGAAATCGAACATAAGGCATATTGGGCAATCAAACATTGCAATATGGACATAGAAGAAGCTGGCAAGGCAAGAAAGCTCCAATTACAAGAATTGGAGGAGTTGCGGTTAGAAGCATATGAGAATTCGAGAATCTACAAAGAGAAAACCAAGTTGTTCCATGATAATTTGCTTTTAAGGAAACAGTTTATGGTTGGTCAAAAGGTGTTATTATATAATTCTCGACTCCAACTCATGGCAGGTAAGTTGCGTTCTAGGTGGATGGGTCCATTTGTTGTTACTAATGTGTTTCAGTGGAGATCAAAAGTCTTGATACAAATAAGGTTTTCAGAGTGAATTGACATAGATTAAAGTTGTTCAATGAGGATGCAAATGTCTCCTCCTTGGTAGACATCTCATTGGATCTTCCTCATTATTCATCGAATTAAGAAAGCAAGAAGGGCGTCGAGCATAACGATGTTAAACAATTGCGCTTGTGGGAGGCAACTCATTGTGTTTAGTTATTTTTGTTCAGTTATTTTATTGTTTTCAATTTTAGGAACATGGTCGTGTTTAGCAGCTGATTTCACACCTGAAGGATCTCAACAAGGCGTTCAGGGAACTTCCCTTAAATCCTTCTCTCATACACATAGTCATATACATTGGGGACAATGTATACCTTAAGTGTGGGGGGATTAGGGGAATTTGACAGTTTCTAGGGTAACCCTAGCATGCTTCGATCGTCACTTTTTAACCTTGCCCTTTGAAGTTTCTGCTCCCTAGAAACTTATCTGTGAATAATTTCAAACTATCATGAATTATGTGCTTAGGTCGAATAGACAGGATAGGATGCAAGCATGACTGACTGAAATCTTTGGTTGCATAAGGTACCTCATTATTTTAAATGATCAATAGGCAAGATTCAATACAAATTTAACACTTTTGAGCGTTTGATTAATGTCTGTCAAACACAGTTTGATTATTCTAGAACTTGCTGTGTTAGACATGTTGAGACCACATTAATGAATTCATGGGTCGGAATGGTGATGCCCTTGTGATTCTTGTGCAAAAAAAAAAATAATAATAATTCATCACCTTTTGATGCATTGAACTCATGCTTAGTGGTGGAGATGTGATACATAAGCAAGCTTATGGTAATAACATACCTTGTTTTGACATGAGAGACTAATGACACCTCAAAAAYAGAGAGAGGATGTTTGAATCTGGCTGCATTTGATTGTTAAAACAATGAGTGCCTATTTTAGTCCAAGAATGTTTAGATGGTGGAAGGCTTGTTTCCTTGACTGTTGATTTAACTTGAAATCATGAAGAATGGTGATTTAAGGTTAATCCTTGACAAGTTAAAGGGGAGAAAAAAATGAAAAATGGGAAGATTATTAAGTCTGGATTAAAGCATGCAAAAGGAACAACATCATGTTGAGAGAGAATTTAAAAATCAGTAGGTTTGTTTTGTTTTTGCTTGAGTTTTGTCTTGCCCGAGGACGGGCAAGGTTTAAGTGTGGGGGGATTTGATGTGAATAAAAAATTATCATATTTTTATCCCCAATTACTCATTATTTTACAGTAAATTAGCACTTAATTGGACTCATTACTCTTGTATTTGATTCAGGGCAAGTTAGAAGGCAACTAGGGGAAAACAAGGCTAATCGGATGATTTTGCACAATTTCGGCACCGTTCCGTAATCGGGTCATAACTCTCAACTCAGAACTCCGATTGGGATAATTCAAGATGCACTGGAAAGATAAGGGATAGTACACAAATCTCATATTTTTGGTTTTGACAGATTCGGTCTGAATCGATGTCAGAATCTGGCCCGAAGTCGGAGCGAATTTGTAGTAAAGCTCAGTTCATAGCTGAAGCCCAATTCGCAGAAAAGCCTTGTAGCGGCCCAAGTTATTAAAGAGTCCAACTCAAATTCAAGAATAAAGAGTCCCATCAGATTTAAATTTCAAATGTAATCCTAAAAGGATAAGAAGATTGAGATTAGATCACTTAGATCACTAGATAAGAGATAGGGTTAGTTCAAAACCAATTAGGACTTTCTAATTTTGAGGATAATCACCTAAAGGGAGTTGGAAAACAACCCTCTCCCTAAAGCTATATAAAGAGGAGGGGGGGGGGGGGGCAGAGCAAGAAGGATTTTTGATTCAGAAGATCAGTCCATCCATCCGGGAAGCAGAGTACGAAGGAGTCGACAACCATGAGCGGCTAAGCTTTTCTTTTCTGATTCAATAGGGATTTTCGATTCAATTGTGTCATCGTGAGGTTCTGTGTTTAATTTAAATTCTTGCTCTTAATTCAAGTATTTGTTGATTCTTATGCATGTTCTTATGGATGTTAATGTTAATTAGTCTGACAAATTAATTAATGTTGATGTTCCTACTACTATCCATGGTTCGATGATCTGTAATTGTCATGAATAGTGGTACAAGTAGCAATTAGGTTATTATCATTTTGGGTCAATTGTTCGTGACAGCCTTTGACCAATGTATTGGCATGTTTTAACCTAAGGGGAATCAATGGAACAAGATTCGATAATTGCAGTTATCTCAATTATTGTTATTTTGGTTTAACTGTTTTCACAAAGGTTATTGCTATCATTAATTGATATGGAATGCTATTGTACCCAGTCGGTTAATGATAAGTGTTGATCGAATGTTGGTTTTGGTCAACTAATTCAGGAAAACACGAGGTTTATTATGGCTATCCTAATAAATCCTAAGGTTAAATACTTGAATTGCAAGTTTGCTAAAGTTTACCTATGATCGATGACCAATTGACTCAATCCGAACCCTTGGATCAGAATTCGATAAGACTGAATTTTCCTTGTTAATTGTTATTTGCTATTTTGCGTTAATTGTTATTTTAGAAATTTAATCATTCAAATTTCTCACTCATTATGCATTCGGTTGAGAAATTACTAGCTCCCTGTGGGATTCGACCTGGTACCACTGTTACTACAAATTTATTGTAAGGTGCGGACTAGCATTAATTTTGAGGGCTTCGACAACCCGTCATTTTAATTCTCGGGATCCATGTGAGTAGAGAGTGCAACACTATTCCTTGCAGCCGAGGGAGAGGTCCTCTCTTGTCGAGCAATGATTGATCATTATGGGCTAAGAGGTTAAGTGTAAGACCATTGAGGGTAATACCTGATGGGCTAATCTTGCATCTGCCCACAGTTCTTGGGTTTTATAAGGTGGCTTGACCCAGTGACCACTTAGTGTAAKTGTTGGGCCCATTAAGAGCCCATGGTGGTGGGCTCAGGCATTCACTGTCATCTACAGTTAATTCGGCCAGGCCTTGTAACAAAGGCTGGGCTAAACCCATGTGGCTGATGTGTAGATCAATGTTTGGGTCCCACGCCATACAAGGTTACCCAACTGGGCAGCAGTTTGGAGTTTAAGTGAGCACACAGACTTAATGAGCCWAAAGCCCAATTCGAACTGGTTTAATATGATTATTAAAGAGGGGCGGTTCTAGGATTTAGATTCGTAGATAGGATAGGGAGTTATCCCTATCCACTCAGAGAGTCCAAATCCAAATAAAGATTTGGATCAGGAAACTCCTATTCAGATTAGGAGGGTTCATCTTCATCTGCAGATAAGATAAGGGGTTATCCTTATCTCTTAAAGATAGTCCAGATCCAAATACAGATTTGGATTAGGAAACTCCTAATGGGATTAGGAGAAGCTCTCTTTAAAGCTGTAAATAGAGGAGGAGGGTGAACCCTAATTCACCCAGTCAGTCTTACAGATTCAAGAGAGAAGACAGCTCCAGTTAGACTGACACCATCTTTTGCTCTTTCCTCCTTCTATTGCTGCTACCATAGCCTGTTCGATCTCCACCTGTAGGAGCGATCAGAAAACATTCTTGATATCAATTTTTGGTGAAAAACTAATCTGAATTCGTGCTCACTCACCTTTCATCGAATTCTTGCTGAAGAGTTCAGTTTTTGCTGAAGAACCACCTTCTGATTCTGCTCCACCTTTCGCTGTGTCATCTTTAGTGGGAGCAGACTTTGGCGTTTTCCTTGGGTGTGAACACCTTCGTTGGGAGTTACTGTTGCTCCGTATCAGGTATATCCCTCTTCTACCTTTTGGTTTCAGATCTGGTCCGGTTTAGGTTCAAGATTGATCATTGAAAATGCAGTTTTCTAAAAGAGGGAATGTGATTCCCATATGGGAGAGAGAGAAATTTTTGAAATTTCTTCCTACCTACCTGCAGGGTTCGGCTATCCATATGATGGATCTCTCATTCCTTCACCAATCAGTGAGATCCTTAGAGGGGGTCAAAACCTGGGTATGTTGGGACAGTCCGAGAATTAATCTGAGTGGGTGATCATAGTGACAGGATCAGCCCCTTTGTCGGACAAAGTGAATGATCGGGGATGCACTCTCTCTGATGGAAACCTAAACTGTCAGCATTTGATTTTAACGGTTGAAATTTGTTTTGCAAAATATATTTATAGATATACATATGTATATTATGGTTTTGAAATGTTTGCAAAATGTTTTAATTCCCGGGATCCATGTGAGTGAAGAGTGCAACACTATACTTTGCAGCCGAGGGAGAGGTCCTCTCTTGTCGGGCAGTGTTTGATCATTATGGGCTGAGAGGTTAAGTGTAAGACCATTGAGGGTAATACCTGATGGGATAATCTTGCATCTGCCTACAGTCCTTGGGTTTTTATAAAGTGGCTTGACCCAAGGACCATTTAGTGTAAATGTTGGGCCCATTAAGAGCCCATGGTGATGGGCTCAAGGGTTTGTTGTTTTCTACAGTGAATTCGACCAGGCCTTGTAACATAGGTTGGGCTGAACCCATGTGGATGATGTGTAGATCAATGTTTGAGTCACATGCCATACAAGGATAGCCAATTGGGCAGCAGTTTGGAGGTTAAGTGAGCACATAGACTTAACGGGCCTAGAGCCCAATTCGAATTGGCTTAATACGATTAATTAAATAGGGTCAATTCTGGGATTTAGATCATGAGATAGGATAAGGGATTATCTCTATCCACTTAGAGAGTCCAGATCCAAATAAAGATTTGGATCAGGTAACTCCTAATTTGGTTAGGATGGTTGATCTTTATTTGTAG
This sequence comes from Nelumbo nucifera, assembly GCF_000365185.1. The sequence goes on along the minus strand of NW_010729357.1, from coordinate 90,231 downwards.
ATAAGATACAGGATTATCCTTATCTCTTAAAAAGAGTCCAGATCCAAATACAAGATTTGGATTAGGAAACTCCTAATGGGATCAGGAGATGCTCTCTTTAAAGGCTATAAATAGAGGAGCAAGGAGAACCTCTAAGATACAATAATTATTTCGCAAATTAAAAAGAGAGAAGAATCTACAATTTGACTACTCTAGTCTTCTGCTCTTTCCTATTCTTGTAGCCCCTGTCAGTTCCATCTCCACCTATGGGAGTGATCAAGAAAGGTTCTTGATATTACCTTTTGGTAGAAAAGGTAATCTGAAATCGTGCTCACCAGCCCTCCATCACATTCTTACTGAAGAATTTGGTTCTTGCTGTAGAGCCATCCTGTTGATTCTGCTCCACCTCACACTGTGTCATTTTCAGTGGGAGCAGTCTTTGGTTTTCTCCTTGGGTGCGAACACCTTCGTTAGGAGTTACTGTTACTCCGTATCTGGTATATCCCTCTCCTATCTTTTGGTTTCAGATCTAGTCCGGTTTGGTTTCAAGATTGATCCTTGAAAATGTAGTTTTCTAAAATAGGGAATGTGATTCCCACATGGAAGAAAGAGAAATTTTTGAAATTTTGCCCAACCTTCCTGCAGGGTTCGGCCATCCATATGATGGATCTCTCATCCCTTCACCACCTGGGTGTGTAGAAGCTGGCAGCACCACTCTCTGACACGCTCCCTCTCAGCGGTGAAGGATGATCATCCCGAACACCCTCCTCTAGGTCGACCACCACCACTTCCTCAGGCAACCTTGGCCTCTTTGATTGCCAAGGCATGCGCTCCGCAGACCTTAGCTACGGCTCGACGGTCCGTGGTTGAGTGCTCAGAGCCCCTTCGAACTGCACTCTCTCTGCCGTGGCCCTCATGCGATGAGCCATCTCCTCACGGCTAGCCATTTCAACACTTACACAAGACAAACAACAATTCAGTACCGAGTAAAAGAGTTCGGAAAGAGAAAGGATTGAAAAAGCCAAAAGGACGTACAGATTGATCGCCTCACTCATCAGTTTGGCATGGATCAACATTAAGAAGGATGTGCACTCCATCACGTCGGTCCTCTCGATCATCCTAATCGACACCTTCTCCTCCTCGGTGAGCTCAGTCGCGCTCAACGCCTTCACTTTAGTCCTTAGCAATCCCCTCGCTTAAAGGAAACCTCAGCCTGGCCTGCAAGCTATGCTCGTATACACAAAGCTCGCCTGGCCGAGCCGAGGTGGCTTTCTCACCAACGCTCGGACTCCTAAGCTCGAACACTTTGGGCATGCTATACAAGGCCCTGATTCGAGCCATGTCCCTAGGATTTAGGCAGCACAGAGTGGTTGCAAACACTACTTCAACTTCGGCCCCCTCCTTAAACACTACTTCGACTTCAGCCTCCTCGACCTCAGTCTCACCTAGTTCTATGGCCTTAGTCCCAAGTTCGTCGACCTTGGCCCCCTAGCCATCGGCCTCCCAAACAGCAAGGGTTGTGGCCTCGATGAGAGACCCCGACACAAACCCACTACTAAAGGAAGAAGAGGAGGAAGATGAGCAGGAGGAGTTAGTAGATGAGGAAGAAGACATCTTACCGCATTTATGGAAGTTTAGACTGTGGAACTGAAGCAACATTGAGCCGAAGACTAGTTTTCACCGAGCTCTACAAGGACTCCCTTCACAAGTGACAAAGTAGAAATGCTCTTCACTCCCTTTTATAGGGCTCTTAGCGACCCAGATCGAGGCAAATCAACGGCATAGATAAAATGCTGCCCTCTGACATCTTGGGGAGACGAAACGGCGCTCCCACCAACCCATCTCAGAAAAGGTACGAGTGCCGAGCCTGTCGGTTCACCCAAAAAACTGGTTCAACCCTGAGCCATTCGGCCTAGATAGCATGCTCAACCAGATTTCAAGTTCAAGTTCCTAAGTCGAGAACCGAAGAGATATTCTACGCCACACCATGGCCAAGCACTACACTCCTTGACTTTAGAACTGAGGGTGTGGTATTTGGGTTATGGTTGAGGTGGCCCCGGGTGCCACATGTCACATCTGCGGCCGTCTTATCTCTTCAGCCATGTCAATACCACGTAGGATGGATAAGCGCGACCAAGAAAGGAGAACCCCGTATGGATTAGGAGGACAGTTTTGCCAGGGATTAGGTCTTATCCTGAAGATCTCGACGGACGACCTCATCCCGATAACCCCGGAAGCCTCATCCGAATCGGACACGGATCTTCGGCTATAAGTAGGTAACCTCCACTCAAGGTAAAGGACTTTGGACTCTCCAGCCTTCATACTATTATTCTCTCTCTGCTCGGACTAGCACGTTTCTCTCAACTGCTTGGCCCAACTACCCATTCTTCTTACTAACTTGAGCATTGGAGTGCCTACCTGGGGAATAACTCCTCGGGCCTCTGATCTCTTTCTTGATTTTAGATCTTGCTTTGCGGTTTCATCCTTCCACCTCAACTTCACCAGTTGGTAGGACTATCTGACTACGAACTCGATTCGGGATACATCGGATTGAACAACATCAGAGTAATACATGATTTGCCCATAAACACCTCATCCAACATTAAAAATGTTTCACAAAAACAAGGTGTGGCCTCTGTCATTCACCATAAGAGAGATTGTACCTATTTAAAAAGGTCCAAAAGTTTTTTCGCCTATGTCAGGTACTTGTTTCTTATTTATGGGCGCCTGATGGCTTGTGAAGACATATGTTGGTTCAAGTTGCTTGCCTCAACTTTAACTCTAACCCAACCTTCAAATCAATCGGATGCAACCTTTCTAGGTTGAGTTGGAGCTAAATTGACGAAATTGCACTCTTGGAAAAGGGTCATTGCTCAATGCTTGTTGTAGGTTTGTAGCTATTTGGGTCTTAAGAGTGATGATGTTAGAGCTGAAGTGGTTGAATAATAGGTACTTGAGTTGGTGAACTAAACGAGTTGAGTTGTATTCAAGGCTGTGTTTGGTTTGAAGGAAAATGTAGGGAAAAGAAAAGAAAAAATAGGGAAACCTTTAAAAACCTTGTATATGTTTCTCTATTTTTCCCTTCGTTTCTCTACTTTTCCTTTAGAAACCTTATATACGTTTGTCTACTTTTCCCTTTCTCTCTCTACTTTTCCTTTAGAAACCTTGTATACGTTTCTAGAGGGCTAAGGTTGCATGAGTGCCAAGCAGATCCCACCTTTGGGGGTCAAATCCTTAGATAGGCGTCCTAAGAGCCGTTGTGCTCCTCATTCATGAGATATGTGTCATCATTCGGGGTCCTTCATCCTCAAAGTCATTACTCCACGAGTTACATGCGGAATGAGTACATTCATAGACATGAATTGGGATCTAGGGCACCTCACTCCAAACTCACTATCACATCTCACCGTGTTTTAGAAACATCTCTTATGAATAATAAATACAAATAGGGGAGATGTTCTCGATGTATGACCAGAACATGCTGTGAGGTCAGTGTGAGGCGTGCTCTGAGGAGGAGATCCCGTCTCCGTAAACATTGCATTGACTTAATTTGGTGATTAATCTAGAGCCAGTTGGTGTTTGCCACATGTCCCATCATGTCCGGGTTATGCAGAATTCCTCAGCATTGACTTGTCGACTACACTTGAGAGTCTGCAACATGGTTTTCAAAACCGGACCAGACCGGATGGTTAGACCGGAAAACCGTTGATTTTGGTAAGCAAACTGCTGACCCAGGCGATTAACCGTTTGGACCATTCAAATGGCTTTGACCGTTTTTTAGTTTTTTTATTTTTTTGTCAAAACAGGCCGACCATTTGGTTCGAACGGTCCGACCGTTCGATCCAATAACCGGACCCTGACCGGTTTGGTCTCTAGATGGGTTTTAAAAACCATGGTCTACAGGGTGCCACATCACAGCTCCTCAGCTCGGATAGGGTTATGTTGGTCTACCACTACCACGTGTCAGTCCTCAGCTTAGCCACTTGTATTGGTTTGGCCTACATGGTGGTTTTAGTCAGACCCAGTTATAACCACATCAAGGAGGGATGAACTGGATTTGGACCAAGAACCTGAGTTTTTCATGCTTGTTAGTCGGAAATTTTATCATTTATGGCTGTTTCTTTGTTTCTTTTTAGGGTTAAATAACCAGAACAATTTAGAGCTATAGGCCATTATTTTGGTCATTGTGCTTCAAAAGACAAGAGTTGCAATCGCTAGAATGGCTGTAGTTATCGTTATTCGTTTTTCTTTAATTTTTGTTCTGATTTGTGTCTACCATTCAATGATTCCACAGATGAAATAAGGATAAATTAGATTTGTTTTTTTTTTTTTTTTGAAAATTGTTTAAAATTCATTGACTTTTCAATATTTTTCTTTAATTTACCATAACTTTTCAAAACATTCGGGAACCCATATCACTGACTTTTTATTTTTCAAAACCCACCGTCCATTAGAGTACCGTTAGTGTTTATTGACAGAAATTGTCCACATCAACATAATTTTTTATGAGAATGGCATGTCAGCCTTATGTATTTTTATATCAGCCTAATTTTTATTCAATACATCTTTATTCTAAATGACATTTAAAAGGGATAAAGTGACACTTGTGTTGTGTAAGTAGATATGGAGTTTCGGATGAATTTGATTTGAAACAAAGTCATTCTTTTTTTATTTGAAGTTCCGTTTTAACACTTGAATATATAAAATGAGTGGAAAATTTTTTAGACTAAAATATTTGAAATATATTTTTGTTGTTTGTTTTGTTTTTCATTTACAGCAAAACAAAGGGTAAAATAGTAATTTACCAATATCCATTAGTCGTGCGTGTGGGGCAGGCCATGTTGATTGGAGAGAGAGAGGATTCATTATGTGCTGGGACCATGTACTCAAATGCGGGCCTTTCAGTCGACCCATCTAATTCATGTGGGTCCCAACAATCGACCATCTGTGGTGCCTCTTGAACGTAGAGTCCATTTAAAAATACAATCCACAAACGATATTTTTGTGGGGTTGCCTGATTGGAATAAGAGCTTCGGATAAGGCTTTCAACCAATAAAATAGCTTACCTAACAACAGCTTATTAGCCCAAAGAATTAACAGAAAAACAAAAGTACAAGGAAAAAAAAAAAAAGTAAACGTTATGACAACAGTTGATTTGCTGATCAAGTTCAGTCACAAGAGGTGGTGGTTGAAGAAGCCCAACAAACAGGGGCAGAAAATAAAAGAAAAAAAGAAAAGAAAAGGAACCATATCAATTCAAAACAATAATTCCAGAGATATATCTTCTGGGTGCACTGTTTTTGTTTTTGTTAATTTCTCTGAAACCTTAGGAAGTTTTCAGACCAACATTGGGAAATTATGGAGGCTTATATCTAAGCTAAAAACCAGAGAGAGAGAACTGCACTTTTCAAGTTGTAATACAGTGCAGAATACACTAAAATCTCACAGGGTGTAAGTTAAGATGCTTAGACAAAACCCCAATTTGTAGAACAACATTTGCTTCTAATGAAGTGTAGCAGGCTGAAAGCTCTGCTGTATTGGATATTCTCAATTCTTCAGTGTATTGATTTTGCACTAAAATTAGACATCTTTCCTTGACGGAGAGATATTCCATGAAAAGGGGAATCTGCTCAAGCCCATCAACATTGACATTTTCTGCCTTTCTGGTGTATATTTGAAATTAATAAAATGAAGACAAGCTATTTAAGTTCTCTGATCCAAACCCATGAGTCTAAAACAGAAAATTAGTACAATTAATAGATGGTATGGTAGGCGATCAGACTCTGATTCACATTCAAAGAACAATTGACAGAGGATTTATAAACATAGTAAAATGGCAGGTGAACAGCGAACTTACTATTTTCTGTACAATATGCTTTTCATACAAGTTACCGTAGCTAACATATAGATTCATAGAAAAGGAAGATATAATCTTCTGTTTCAGGTTAACTTCTCTAATCTGAAACCACCTTTCATTGACAAGAAGCTCAATAAGTATATACATATATCAAATTTCAAATCAAGAAATGGTTACTCTGCTGATGATTCATTCTTTTGCCTGCGCATCCGAGCTGCCCATGACATGTTTCCCCTGGAGTTCTTGTACATGCTCCTTTTCTTCAACTCTGAAAGTTGAGATTGCCATCTGTTCCTCCACTCACCTCTCTCTTCCAATCCCTAATAAAAAATGAAATCCTAAAATCAGAGCATAAACAGAAAAAGAGAGAAGAAACCCAGATCTCAAAATTAAATAAGTACACAGTTAAATACATAAAATATTGGAAGGACAAGAAAAACTAAGAAAATCAAATTCAGAAGGTACAGAAACCCAGTAACTAAACATCAGACCTTGAAATGGAAACAGACAAGTAGGCAACAACAATCCTCCAATCYAGAGACCATCTTAATGAAGAGACAGGAGATACAACCATAACTACCAAATTATGATGAAAGTACTTAAAATTAAAAAACAAGCTCTGAAATCCTGCACACTCCAGAGTCCAGATAGATGCAAAGGCAACCAAAAAATCATGAAAGCAACACCAAATAAGAATCTGCCACCAAACAGAAAGCCCAGGATTCCATAATAGAAAAAAGCATAAATTCCAAACAACTACGATCTAAAAATTAAAAAAGAAATTCTCAGAACAACATAGATTCTGTAGAAAAAAAAGTAATTCCAGATCTAAGAACCAAAGTCCAAAGATGCATAAATAAACTAAAAAATTCGCATAAACCAAGGTAAACCCAGATCAAATTTTCAGGAAAAGATACAAAATCCATCAGAAAAAAAAAAATCGAAAAAGCACCTCATCGTATTGATATCGCTTACGAGAGGAGAAAGCGAGATGCAAGCCCATGGCCAAATCCCTATCATACAAAGCTCTACTGCTTGGGTCGGACAAAACCTCGTATGCCTCCTGTATCTGAATAAACCTCCTCGTGTACTCATCTATCCGGTCTGGTGGGGACACGTCCGGATGGTACTTCCTGGCCAACTGCTTGTAAGCTTGCTTGATTTCCGAAAACGTCCCACTTTCCGATATGCCCAACAACTCATAGAAACTCATCCCTGAATTCTCAGTCACGAATCCGTCGTTAATGGCGGCTTTTGTTCTGAAAGACCCACCACGATTTTCGATGAAAAAAATTGTTCTGGCCTTCTGGGTATTGAAGAAAACACAACTACAAGCTTCACCTGTCCATCTTCTGCTAGAAACTATTGTTTTCGCATACAGATAGAAGCGAGCATCGCTACCAGAGATCAATCCATGGCTCATCATTGTTCGGTTCTCTTGCTTTGTTCCGCTCTGCTTTCTTTTCCCTTTTCTTTTAACTTTGGACAACTGTTGCTACAAAAACAACAGGGAAGTAAAAAAAAATGTGGAAATTGTAGAATGAAATGGCTTTACTTTCTGTTTGACTGGGCTAAAATAGCCAAGAGCCCAAGATAAATCTTTCTGATTATTGGGTTTCAAATCCAGTTGGAAACTGATTATTGGCTAAAATAGAAAGTATACATATATAATGCTTTTGTGGATGAGTTAATCCTGCCAGGCGTTTTCACCCAGAAAACCCAAAACGAAAAAGGACTCTTGTGAGGCTAGAGTTTCTATTTTCTAATCGTATCTGCTGGTTTGTTTCGAAATCTATAATTATAACAACTTTTTTTTCGAATTTTTTATTTTATTTTATTCTATATAATTAAAGCCCCGTTTGATCGTGGGAATAGGGTCTGGAATGTAATCGGAATGGGCTATTCCAATTCCAACTGTTTGGTTGGATGGAATCAGAATCTCATTCCCATTTCTGCTGGAATGGTCATTCCCTCCCCATTTGAGGGAATGGCCATTCCCTGCCCCTCCCTTGGGAATAAAATCTATCATATTTTATCCCCAAATATTCTATTTTTTATACTGAATTAATACTTAATTAGACTCATATTTCTTGTATTTTGGTGCAGGGCAAGGAAAAAAGTTGCAAGCAGGAAAACAAAGCTAATCGGATGGGTTTTCACAGTTTCAGCARCGATCAGTAACCTGGGCCTAACTTTCATATCTGAGCTCCGATTGGGCTGATTCAAGATCCACCGGAAAGATATGAGAGGCTTTGGGCTTTCGCAGATTCGGCCTACATCGAAGTCAAATTCTGGCCCGAAGACAAAGCAATTTCGTAGTGAGGCCCAGTTCCCAGCTGAAGCCCATTTCACAGAAAAGCATTGAGGCGGCCCAAGTTATTAAAGTAGCCCATTCGAATTCAAGAATTCGAGAGTTTTACCAAATCTAAATTTATGATGTAATCCCAGAAAGATAAGGAGATTGAGTTCATTAAATAAAGAGATAAGAGTAGGATTAGACTAGGACTTTCTAATCTTGAGAGATTAACTTCAAGAGAGAGTAGGAGACCACCCCCTCCCCTTTAGGCTATATAAAGAAGTAGGGGGCGGACTAGAGGGGGCATCAATCAACAATTGGAGGAATTCCCGAAGTCTCTCTGAAGTGAATCAAGAAGGTCTTCAAGAACTTCAAGAAGAAGATCAAGAAAGTTTCAAGAAGGAGGTGGCGGCAAGGAGAAGAGGAGATCTCAGCACCCTAGGCGAATTCATGAGTTCTTTCTTCCATCTTGTTTGCTTTATTTCCTTTATTATGAATTGATTTGTTTTTAGCTAGGGCTATGGAAAGCCGAACCATGATAATGAACATATTTTTATCATTATGATTTATCCAAGATTGTGATTTCCATATAGTCTATGAATTATTTGCTTAATGCGATTAGAAGTGGCCATCTCTTAGTTGATTCGGTGTATATGAATGAATCGGGAGAGGAATTTATATACTCAACCACATAGTTCATGGTGTGAATTGAATGGTATATAGGGATATATACACATGATTCATCTGAATATATGAGTTTTTCTTGCACTTAATGCATTCCTATTATTGAGAACTCTAGTCGAGGGATCGAGGGGTTACTTGATAGAAATARGTTTAATATATATTGGGAAAGAATATTAAATAAAATTGGGAAAAACTTCAGCTTATGGGAATAACAATTAATCTTGGTTAATTGCATCCATCAATATTCATTAGATTGGTTGGGCGGACCTAAAGCCCTAGCGTTCTCATCCTTTGCATATTCGGTTGTTGATTGTCCTTGCTTTTATCTTCTTTTCCTAGTTTTTATTTTCAGTAGTACTTGCTCCCTCAAATCTGAATTTCGATTGTCCAAATAATTAGGGAAGACTGGGGTTCTAATATTTATTTTATTAAATCCCCGTGGGAATGATATTTTTATACTACTTGATAACTAGCGCACTTGCTAGGGTTATTTTCATAGCTATCAACTGCCACAAAAATAGCCACCAAGAGACTGCAACTACCACCAAAATACTACAACCGGCGATGAAAATAACCATTGTACCAAAACTACAATGGATTTGGGCTTTGAGAAACAGGCATGGATGGCAACCAAAGTAGCGATTATGGCCATCACCCAACAAAAAAAGACTGAATAGTGCACCCCCTGTACCAAGTTCCCTGCACAATAGAAGCAAAGAAATAACAAAAACAATAAAGGAACAAAAAAGAGAAACATGCAAGGGGAAAAACGACAGAGGATGGAAGAAGGATGTAAAAACGACAGAGGATGGAAGAATGATGTAAAAACGACAGAGGGTGTAAGAAGGATGAAGAACTGAAGCAAAGGAACAAAGAAATAACAAAAACAACAAAGGAACAAAAAAGAAAAACATGTAAGGGGAAAGATGACAGAGGATGGAAGAAGGATGTAAAAACGATAGAGAATGTAAGAAGGATGTAAAAACGATAGAGGATGTAAGAAGGATGAAGAACTAAAGCAAAGGAGCAAAGAAATAACAAAAACAACAAAGGAACAAAAAAGAAAAATGTGTAAGGGGAAAAACGACAGAAACAAAGAAAGAGAAAGACTAGGAGGGAGAGAGGAGTGAGAAAAGGAGAGAAGGGGTGAAGAGAAGTAAGAGGACTAGAGAGAACAAGGAGGAAAAGAGAAGGGAGATGGGGGGCTCCCTAAGGGGAGCTACCCCATTGGACCGAAGGCGGAAGAGGAGACAATCAAAGGTAGAGAAAGAAAAAACCTCGAGGAAGTCTCGAGAGGAAGGCTCTCTCTAGAAAGAGAGGGAAGAAGCCTCTGAAAAACCTAGAGAGTTATATAACAATAGACAAAAACTAACTCTACTTTAAAAATTACTTAAAGTACCCTTTGAAGGAATTAGAGATCCATCATATGGATGGCCGAACCCTGTAGGTAGGTTAGGCAAAATTTCAAAAATTTCCTCTCCCCTCATCTGGGAATCACATTCCATGTTTTAGAAAATCTGCATTTTCAAGGATCAATATTGAACCATAAACCAAACCAGATCTGAAACCAAAAGCAGGAGAAGGATATACCTGATACGGAAAAATAGTATCTCCCAATGGAGGTGTTCACGCCCAAGGAAGGAACCAAAAACTGCTCCCACTAAAAATGGCGCAGTGTAGGATGGAGCAGAATCAGCAATGTTCGTCCAACAAACCGAATCCTTCACAAGAATTTGCTGGAGGCTATGAGCACAACTTCATATTAGCCTTTCAACAAAGGCTGATATCAAGATCCAACCTTGTGAAAGAATCGTAGGATTCATCCAATGGATGCCATGAAAGTTGCGGAATGGGTGGGCGAATTTCAAAAATTTTTCTACCTTCTCCCAATTGGGAATCATATTCCCTAAATTTAGAATATAATATTCAAGGATCCTACTTGAACCATAATCAAACTAGATCTGTACGAAAAGACAAATGGGAGGAATATACCTGATCCGGAGAAGCACTATCTCCCA
>NW_010729357.1:53550-71419 GCF_000365185.1 Nelumbo nucifera | reverse complement strand
ATCAGCCTTGGCAGGATAAATCTCCCCAGACTTATCCAACGGCTGTGAACATTTAAAACTAACATGAATCTCTATAAATGTCCAGTTTTAGGGTTTTACACAGAATTAAACCAAACAACATGAATCAAACATGCACTTTATTTATTTCCACTAAATAACMAAAGCACATCAAATTAGATTGAAGCTAAGGGCATACATAAACTGTCTAACACCTTGATCGTTCCTGCTTGAAAGAGGAAATCGAACTGGTAGTAATGGCGGCGGTAGGAAGGAGGCGGCAAGGAGAAAATAGCTCAGTCTCACTGGGTGCTATGTTCTCTTTCTGCTTTGAGTGTGATGATCTTCTAAAGTTGTCGCCCTCTTCTCCTTTTATAACCTTAAAGGGATCAGCTCCTAATCCCATTAGGAGTTGCTGATCCAAGTCATATTTGAATCTGAATTCCCTTTAAGTGATAAGGATAGAACCTTATCTTATCTGCAGATTAGATCAGCCCTCTCCTAATCTTATCAAGAGGTTTCCAGATCTGAATCTGTATTTAGATTTGGACTCTTTGAGTGGATAGGGTAAGACCCTATCCTATCTGCTAATCTAATCTCAGATTTGCCCCTTTCTTTAACTGATCAAATCAGCCCAGTTTGAAATGGGATTTAGGCCCAATAAGAGTATGTGCTCACTTAACCTTCCAAATTGCTGCCCAGTTGGGCTTCCTTTTATGGTGTGGGACCCAAGCATTGATCTACACATCAGCCACAAGGGTTCGACCCAACCTTTGTTACAAGGCGTAGCCGAATTCACTAGAAAGCCTAGTGAACCCCCTGAGCCCATCACATGGACTCTATGGGCCCAACAATTACATTAAGTGGTCCCTGGGCCAAGCCACCTTGTAATACCTAAGGACTGTGGGCAGATGCAAGATTAGCTCATCAGGTATTACCATCAATGGTCTTACACTTAACCTCTCAGCCCATAATGATCAAACACTGCCCGACAAGAGAGGACCTCTCCCTCGGTTGCAAGGAATAGTGTTGCACTCTCTACTCACATGGATCCCGGGAATTAAAACTCTTTTCCAAACGTTTTGAAACCGTAATATATATATATATTTATATCCGTATATAAAATATATTTTACAAAACAAATTTCAACGATTTAAATCGGCTGCTGGCAGTCTTGGTTTCCATTAGAGAGAGTGCATCCCCGATCATTACCTTTGTCCGACAAAGGGGTTGATCCTGTCACTATGATCACCCACTCAGATGAATTCTCAGACTGTCCCAACATACCTAGGTTTTGACCCCCTTTAAGAATCTCATTGATTGGTATATCAAAGACAGCCCAGTCCGACACCTAGTGCAGTATCATAATCGAGTCTAGGGGTTAGGTGTAACTTTCTAGTTTTGCCCACTAATCTCCAAGGTACAGGGCAATACTGGAAATTTGGTCCGATTAAGGGTTTCAAGTAAACCTACACTACGTGTGCTTTGGGTCTCACACTGGCAGCTGTGACAGGCCACCCCAACACTTGGCAGCACTCTAGTGTCGGCCTTAGCAGGATAAATCTCCCCAGACTTATCCAACGGTTGTGAACATTTTAAACAAAATGAGTCTCATTAAGTGTCCAGTTTAAGGGTATTACACAGAAACACACCACAAAAACAAGAATCAAATATGTACTTTATTCATTAACAATAAATGTCATAAGTACATGAATCTGATTGGAGCTAAGGGCATACAACTGTCTAACACCCTTAAGTTTTATAACAAAGACAATCATTGAGAACCCTTAATAGAAAGATGGAAAAGACTTTATACCTTTTATTTTTTATTTCTTTTGCACCATTGGTGCTCTAGTAGTTATAGGAATCAGTTATAATAGGTGGCTCTTGATGCTCTTAATTTTTCGAGAATCATGGGATGAAATTTCTTGGAAATAAGACTAGGAAAACTTTTGGTAAAGTATCTCTTTTAGAGGGATAATGAACTTTGAGAGACCTGATTGCACATGGGGTAGAATAGTTGAGACTTCTTTATTGGTTGGTAACAAGATCAGAATACTTTCTTGTGAAAAAGTTATTACGAAAAGGATTATTGTAGATTATCATGGCTGATCCACGACAAAGAAGAAACTGAGATATTTGGCTTTGTTTTAAAGGAATGCCTTCAGCTTTGATATTTTGAAAAACGGGAATTGTGGTTGTTGATGATGATTAGAGCTTTGTAAAGATGTTTTGAAAATTTGAAGAATAATGAAGGGTAAAATAGACATTTTCAATCACAAAAGGGTAAAACGAGGATTTAGAAATATTATATGTCATGTAGCATCACATGCTAATGGATTGTAACGGTAGGGGAGAATTTTGTCCATTGTCTGAAAAACTTAAAGGGTACTATAAGTAATTCTTGAAACAATAAAGTAAGTTAGTTTCTATTTGTTAATCCATAGGGGTACTTTACTATATTCATATTCAATAAATTTTGAAAAAAATTATTCATATTAATTTTGAAGTTTATTCATAAAATTTTGAAAAGTAATTTATTCATACCAATAATTGTAACAAGTGTTAAACAGTTATGCCCTTATCTCTAATCAGATTGATGTATCTTTTGACATTTATTGTAAATGAATAAAAGTAAATAATTGATTCATGTCATTGTGGTGTGTTTCTGTGTAATACTCTTAAACTGGACACTTATGAGACTCGTTTTAGTCCAGACTCTTCACATCCATTGGACAGATCTGGGAAGATTTATCTTGCCAAGGCTGACACTGATGTACCACCAAATCGGTTGGGGTGGCTTGTCTCAGCTGCCAGGGTGAAACCTGAGGTACATGCAGTGTGGGTTTTCTTGAAACCCTGAACCGGTCCAAAATTCCAGTATTGCCCTGGACCTTGGAGATAGATGAGCAAAACTGGAATGTTACACCTGACCCCTAGACTCGATTATGGTACTACACTAGGTGTCGGATTGGGCTGTCTTTGATATGCCAATCAGTGAGATCCTTAGAGGGGGTCAAAACCTGGGTATGTTGGGACAGTCCGAGAATTCATCTGAGTGGGTAATCATAGTGATAGAGGATCAGCCCCTTTGTCGGATAAAGTAAATGATTGGGGAATGCACTCTCTCTGATGGAAACCTAAACTGCTAGCACTTGATTTCAACCGTTGAAATTTGTTTTTTGCAAAATATATTTATATAGAGATATACTTATATATATATATATATTATGGTGTCAAAATGTTTGCAAAAGGTTTTAATTCCCGGGATCCATGTGAGTAACTGCACTATTCCTTGCAGCCAGGGAAGAGGTCATCTCTTGTTGGGCAGTAATACCTGATGGGCTAATCTTGCATCTGCCCACAGTCCTTGGGTTTTCATAAGGTGGCTGGACCCAATGACTATTTAGTGTAAATGTTGGGCCCATTAAGAGCTCATAGTGATGGACTCAGGGGTTCATTGTCTCCTACAGTGAATTTGGCTAGGCCTTGTAGCAAAGGCTGGGCTGAGCCCATGTGGTTGATGTGTAGATCAATGTTTGAGTCCTACACCATACAAAGAGAGCCAACTGGGCAGTAAGTTAAGGGGTAAGTGAGCATATAAGCTTAATGGGCCTTAAGCCCAATTCGAGCTGGGCTTAAGTTAGTTAATTAAAAGGAGGCAAGATAGGATTTATAACCTAATTAGGATTAGCTAAAGGATAAGATAAGTCTTATCCATTCAAGAGTCCAGATTCAAATATCAAATTTGGATTAATGAACTCTCTCCTAATTAGATTAGGAGGCTGATCCTAAGAAGGCTATAAATAAAGGGGCAAATTCCTTAGTTACACAACACAACAACCTGCAGAATTCTGTCCTATTCTTGCCATCCCTACCCAGTTTGATCTCCTCTTGATGAATTGATCAAGAAAGGTTCCTGATATTGTTTCTTGGCTGAAGAAACAATCTGAAGTCGTGCTCACCAGCTCTTGTTCGATTCTTGTTGAAGGATCTTGGTTCTTGCTGAAGAGTCATCCTGCTGATCCTGCTGATCCTGCTTCATTACACATTGTGTCATATTCGGTGGAAGCGGGTTTTGATATTCTCCTTGGGCATGAACACCTTCATTAGGAGTTACTGTTACTTCGTATCAGGTATATCCCTCTCCTCTCTTTTGGTTTCAGATTTAGTCCGGTTTTGGATTCAAAAACGGTCATTGAAAATGTTGTTTTCTAAAATAGGGAATGCGATTCCCAGATGGGAGAGAGAGAAATTTTTGATATTTTGCCCAACCTTCCTGCAGGGTTCGGCCATCCATATGATGGATCTCTCATCCCTTCAACAAGGATTTTTAAGATATTCAAGTTCACTAATTTAGTTTTAGACATTCCATGCCAAAGTGTCAATTGGTTGGTTGGTCAGGTCTCTTGCTGATTGTAGCAGAGCTTAAGATCAAATCTAGCTTGCACTAGCATTGGAGGGCTTTATGGGTTTGGGGGATGATCCCCTAAGTTGTGTAGCCCCATGGAGCAACAATTTTTAAACCTTCCTTGTTAGACCGTGGCAAACAGGGACAATGGGGTTGGGGTGGATATATACTTTGGAGTTGTGGGTGTGGTTAGGACAGGGTGGACCAATCTTGAATTGCTTACTATTTAGTTCTATAAAATAGACCAAGAATCAAACCGATTATTAATTGGGATAATTGGTAAAAGAAGTGTTTTATAACCAAAATTATCTTATTTACTGTGTGTGAAATTTATCCTTTTAAACCTAAAACATAACAAAACTTACAAGAAAAATCAGGGTATTATTAACTACATAATTGGTTTGGAACAACAAGAATTAGTCTTGGCCTTACTAACCAAATAGAAACCATGGAACCATAACCAATATAATCCGGTTCGGTTCTATCAGATAGACCTGACCCAGTGACAGCTATAAGATACACGATGATGGCTTATGTTTCCTTATCATACTCTTTGGTATTAAATGGTTCTATATGTGGTTTTATTCATCCATATTTGTTTGTTTGTGTAATGTAGAGCATGGTTTTCAAAACCGGACTGCACCGGACGGTCAGACTAGAAAAATTGGGAACCAATTAGGTGATCGGTTCCGTTTTTCCCCAAAATTGGAATTTTCCCCAAAACCATTGATTTTGGTTAGCAAACCGCTGACCCGGGTGGTTAATCATTCGAACCGTTCGAATGGTTTTGACCATTTTTTATTTTTTAATATTTTTTGTCAGAATGGGCCGACCATATCCATCTCCACTTGAGAACAGTTGGAGAACCTGTTTTTGGCATAGTTTATGGCAAGCCAAAAGCAGTGGAAGACTTCAGCTAGTCTCATGCAAGTGTGATAGCGAAAGTGAGAATCTCTCAGAGACTACCTGGCAAAGTTCAATGTTGAGGAACTATAGGTCCAACACCTGAACCAGTCGATAGTCGTCACAACCATACATCATAGACTTTGCCCCTCACTGTTCCATTTCTCCATATCCAAGAACCCTCCTTAGACTATAGTCATGCTGATGAGCCATGCCTAGAAATACATCAATGCAGAGGAAGCCTAAGCACAATTAAGAGACGAGGAGGATATAACAACTTAGTTTATGATACTTAAAATTAAGAATCCTGACCGATCGACCAAAATCAGATCAAAACTGAGTTGATCATGTCTATTTCGATCCGAACCTAATTGGTTTGAACTGGACCGATCTAGATTGGGTTGGACATGGGTTCATATTTGGAACTATGTTGGCTGACCCAAACTGGATTGAGATGGGTCAACCATGTCATCCAGAGCCAGGTCAAGCTGGTCCAGCCTAGACTGACCCAAAATTGGGTTAGGTTCGAACTGTTTTACTTTGGACTAGACCAATTGACACAAACCAGATCAAACTGAATAAATTGACCCAAAACATGTAATGCTTAGAGAACCAGACCAAACATAGAACTAGAGAAGGGAGAGGTTCAACTGGGGTCGAATAATGTTGATGTGGCATATACTTATATATAGAAAAGCAAGCCAGACCAAACTAATATTCTTTCAACAAAGTTTCCCAATTTGGTGATGGAAGATTAAAGAGTTAAATTTAATTGAGACAACAAGGTTACCTCATCCTCATGGCTTCTTGTCAATAGTTGCATGTTGGCAAAGATTGAGCAACTATTATTACCAAATCATTGATATAGAAGGAAGAAGTTTTCTACTTGTTAACAAAGAACTAAATAGTCTCCAAGGGATGAATGAAGGTATAAAATGAACATGCCAGTTAATCCCACCCAAAAGATAAGTCTATTAGATTAACTCCCTGATAGGATAACACCTCTAGACAATACATGTATGAAATGTATATAACTGTTAAGCAATCACCTAACTGAAAAATCAAGGTAAATACGGCACAAATTTGTGGAGAAAACAGCTTCTAAGGCTAATTTCAACCCAAAATTCAATTGAGACATTGCTTTTTTCTCTCATTAGTTGTAGAATTTAGAAAACAAAAAATCCATCCTAAGAATTTCCCTATACAGGAAGAAAACAAGAAATCCCCAACTGTTCAAGCTTTCCTACCATTCTGTATGAGCAAACCTTTTCTCATCTGTTTTAGTTTTTGCAATCTATCAATTGTAATACAGTGAGAGGTTGAATTGAATAAGTAGGATTTTCAGTAAGTGTTCTTGTGTATAAAACAGATAGAGCGAACTAGTTTTGTAAACAAGAGGGCCAAAGGACAAAAGATACTAAAGAAATTATGAATCCAAAATTGACATAACATTTTTGTTCTTCAAGAACCCCTACTAGTGGATTGCATAAAAGCCTAGGCCATCTACAAGTTAAAAGGCTACAAATAGAACCAATGGCAGAGGTGGATTCCCAAAAATATGAATTCTTGAATTTTGAGATTCAAACTGAGCTCATGGAATTCTTGAATATTGAACCCATGGAAGAAACATGGTTTGACAACACCCAAAATTTGTAAGCAAGATATTTCCTCTTAAAAATTAACATCAAGAAAAAAAAAGTCATGCACTTCTGAGAATTATGGTCACTATATACTTCATAACCAGAAAATCTTTATGTTGTAAACAATAGTTATTCTATCCTGATATAATTAATGAGACTAATCAAATTGGTCCTTCAAATATATCTGAAAAGGAAAGCCCAAAGTACCAAAGAACACCTATGGTGTTAGTCAACTATTGCCACAAGAAATGAAGTTGAATCTAAGAGAATACCTATCACTTGACTGTTGACAATCTTCCATAAAGTACATTTCCTTTGTGAAGGAGATCAACTGATGGAAGATCATACAAAAGTATTCTGAAGTTAAGATGAGTTAATGAAAAGATAAGGCCAATTTGCTCTTGATATGGCTAGGAAAAATATTTTATTGCTGGAAGAGTTCATGAAACCTATCAATTGGCCCTAAAGGTTTAAGGCAGAAGTCAAACAACACTCAAATTAAAGTTATTTTCAAGAAAGAGAATTATTCATCTGACAGGTTTACATCAGTAGCAACATTTTGGCCCTTGCATTGGATTGGATCGGGTTGGACCAAATCCATTCCAATTGACACCCCTACATATACAAAACATTTTCATGCAAAAAAAAAGTGATTCACAATGTTGTAAAAGGCTAAAGGTGCACTTGAGTGTGTGCAGAATCATCCAAATAATTGATATTAGTATTATGATCATCCAATAATTTAGTAGAAAGGAAACAACTTAGGTGCCTATTACCAGAATTAGAGTCGTCACTAGTTGATATGTATGACTCCTTATCAAATGTTGACTGGTCCGTGACATCTTCCTCCAACAAATCATTGATGAATTGGCCATCCGATCATGTGAAATATTAGGAAGTTTTTCTACTATGCTCAATGCAACATCATCTCTAGCTCAATCCATGTTTTCATCATTTATGAGAATATTTTCCCTCACCTGGATAGACACAAGTGCATCATCCCTATATGATACAATTTCCCAAAGTTCAGAAAAGTGTATTCATAGTTTTCTTTCTTAACTCCTAGCCAAGTAGGGATGGCAATTTTCCCCGTCCCCGACGGGTACCAGGGCTCCCCGACCCGATGGGGTTGGGGATGGGGTGGAACCTTGGCGGGGTCGGGGTCGGGGATGGGGCTACCCCTGAATCCCCGATCGGGGATGGGGACGGAGACGGGAAATGCAATCCCTGCCCCGACCCATCCCCGATTAATATATATAATTATATATTATATATATAACATAACATAATATAATATAATATAATATAATATAATATAATATAATATAATATAATATAATATAATATAATATAATATAAGATAATATAAGATAATATAATATAATATAATATAATATAATATAATATAATATAATATAATATAATATAATATAATATAATATAATATAATATAATATATAATATAATTATATATTATATATTATAATAATTATTATTCATTTTTTAAAAGATTAAAACTTGAAAAACACTTAAATAGTAAAAGGCTTGCCAGTTCGCCTTCGTCTTCGTCTTCGATAGAACCCTAGGTTTCTCTTCCTTTGTCAGTTCGTCTTCATCGCCGATTTGCCTACCGCCGACTGTCATCATTGACTATCGCACTCGCCCATCGCTTCAGACATCAGACAAAGGACAGAGATACTCGAGTCTCGATAAAGGACAGAGAAGTGATACTCAAAGAAGAGTTTTAATTCTTTAATCTTCCTTCATCCTTCGTCATCATCGCCGACCACCGTCGCCGTCACCTCGCCCTTCAGATTCTCTCTCATCACCGACCTCAGCTCTCAAAATGGTCCTCTCTCTCTCTCTCTCTCTCTCTCTCTTTCTTTCTCTCATTCTCAGTCTCTCAGAGACTCAAATTCAGTCTCCAGTTCGTCGAGGATTCAGGTCTCCGACGGGGATGAATTCCTCGTCGGAGTCGGGGATGGAGGGGAGATTCCTTTCCCCGCCGGGGATCAGGGACGGGGATGGGGGTGATTTGGGGGTTGGGGTCGGGGATGGAGAATATAGTCCCCGCCCCTAACCTACCCCGTTGCCATTCCTATAGCCAAGGGTTAACCCATTGACATCGAAATAATACAAAGTTGACATCTTCTGTATACCTCAACTTAATTATCTCTTTGATCCTCCCATAGTACTTGACGTCACTTCCAATCTCATGCATGTCCCACCTACTCGTGTATGAGATGGTGTTTGCAATAACCATCACCCTGCTATTTTGGTAGGCCTTTCCTCTATCTAAAGAATATGGATGGAACCTATAGTTGTTTATTAGATATCCTGATAACTTAAATGCATCATTCTTAGGCCTCATTGCAAGGGTTGCAACAAGATCAGGGAACTGTCCACTATTCCCACACTCTTGGGCATCTAGTATGCGGTCCCGCAACCAAGAAGGAAACTTGTTTCGATGGTCCTTTTGTAATTGTTGTTGCTTTCTTGGAAACAAAGGGGCCAAAGCTCTTAAATGCTACTACATTAGAGAAATTCAAATCAATTTAAGGAATCCATAAATTAAGATCCATAATTAAAAAAAGATTGCATGAGGTTGTAGTAATTACTCGATGTATGGAGCCACCTCTTCTACATGTGTCAACACATAATGGTGGGCCTGGGATTGTGAAAGTGCACCTAATTTCACAACTTATTGTGCACCAATTGCTCTACCCTTGCTAGACATAGATATATCCTCCACATCACCCTCAGAATTCCTTTCTACTTCTGTGAATCTAGTATCAAAATCGTTGAAATACATGGAGCAAAATGTCATGCACTCCTCCACTAGATACCCGTCTACAATAGACCTTTCTATTGCACACAAGCTTTTTATACCTACTAAGCATTCTTCAAAGGTTGACATGTATAAAAGAGATAAAAATCATATTAGTGTATGTATTGGAACAAGTCTTGCATTCAAATTGAGTTTGAATTGAGATTTCTACCTCACAACTAGATACATCCATCTGTATTGGACTGGCCCTTCTAACCTGACTCGGATACAAGATGGATGCACAAATGAACCATTATGACACTGAATGATGGTGGAAAGATCATCTCCAACTCACACAAGATCATTGCTATCTTCTCTTGCAAATTGTTCAAATCTCCAGGTCGTATTTCCTTATTGCAAATCTCTTGGAAGAAATTACTTAAATCCATGAGGGGACGAGCAATATCCTTCGGAAGTGTATTCATGACACATATGAGAAGAAATTATTGCATGATGACATGATAGTCGTGGCTTTTCAACCCGTGCAACCTCCCATTCGTTAAATTGACTCACCTTTATATATTGGAGGATATCCATTTGGTACTTGCACGTTTTTCAAAACTTGTAGAAACTGTACCCATTTTTCATGGGCAAACAATATCGTACACATGGAATAGAAATCCTGCCTACACTATCATCTGTGACTTGATGGAGAGATGGTCGATTGCCCAATTCAATCAAATCATAACAATTCTTCACTATGCCTTTCCATTTTCCATCAATGTTCAAAATAGTTCTTAATATATTTTCACACACATTCTTCTCTATATACATCACATCTAATTTGTGGCAAAGCAAATTATTCCTCCAATAAGACAACTGAAATAGTATGTTGTACTTCTTGAAGTTCCTAACATTATTCTCTTTTGGGTCACCTAACAAGTGTCATTTTCTTTGTCCTTTCCCTTACTCAAATTTGTTCCCTTCTAACTTCAAAACTATTTGCACACTGGAAAGACAAACTGGTGGAAATCTAAATTTCCGAGTTGAATCAAAGCTCAATTTATTCCTCTCCACCTATGATTTATTGGGAGGAATCTATGATGTCCAAGGTAGCAATGCTTGCCCCCATTATTCAACCACCTAGAATCTGTTTTAGAATGATAGCATGGACAAGCCAAATACCCCTTGGTGCTCCAACCAAACATTAATGCTTAAGCGGGAAAATCATTAATTGTCTGCATAACACATTCCTTTAGTTGGAAGTACTACATGCTAATTGCATCCTAGGTCCGTAAACTCTTTGTCCACAAAATTTAATGGTCCTTCACAAGAGGTTGTAAGTACACATCAATATCATTTTGTGGACCTCTAGGGTTTGGAGTTAGCAAAGTGAGCATCATGTAAGGTGGTTTCATACACATCCACGGGGGCAAGTTGTAAGGTAATGTTAATACAAGCTGTATGTTATTCATGGAGCTCAAAACAGAATGTGGCTCAAATCCATCAGTTGCTAATGCTAATCGTACATTCCTCTTATTAGTTGCAAAGTCTAGATACCTTTGGTTGAAATTTATCCAAGCATCCCATCAGTTGAATGGTGAAACATTCCATCTTTTGTCCTCCCATCCTCGTGCCATGTCATACTCTTGGCAGTCTTACTTGACATGAATAGTCATTGTAATCTTGGGATGATAGGGAAGTACCATAACATCTTCACATGCCTTTTCATCCTTGAAAGGGTAGCATCCTAATTACAACCGTCTAATTCACAACTATTGTCACTCTTCCATCTCTATTCACCACACTTATCACACTTGTCATTTCTCACATCGTCACCCCAAAAAAGCATATAATCATGTTGACATGCATCGATTTTCTCCATCTTACACCCGATATTTGTAATAATCTTCTTGCACTGTGAAATACTACTAGGACATTTGGCACCATTAGGAATTGCCTTTATAAACACCTTCAAAAATTCATTAAAGGAATTATTGTTCCAACCGCACAATAATTTGAGGTGGAAATATTACTATGAAGTGTTTGTTTCCAAAACACAATGGCTCTTTTGCATCCTTAATGAATTGTAAGAAAAATTTCATATCCTCATATGGATCTTCTAGAGATATTTTTGATTCATTCACTTGGTGGTCATCTTCAAAGCACATTGGGTAAATATCCTCAAACATCTTCCTTACATTTTCTTTGTCTCTCACATTTACATTCAAATGTCAATTCAAATTTGTTGAATTGACATGTAGTCTTCCCTCACCATGTGCAGTCCAAATATCATATTTCTCCATGATACACCACATCTTCCCATTTTTAGAACCTTCCATTGCAGCACCTGGGCGTTTAATATGGCACTGAGAATTAGCAGCACCATGCTCGAATGCATAGACCGCTATAGTCATGACACCTAATATGAATTCATCAGAATACCTAAATGTCACGAAAACAACACATTTAAAACCTTAGCATCATTTAATATTTTTTACAACCTTCCCAAACACAACAGGAAGTAAGAAAAAAATGGATGAAGATTACTGATGTGCCTTCATCCATGATTTATTTGGATGGTTTTCCATTTTTGACCTAAACCTTGCCTTTAATCTAATTAACTACATATTCATGCACATTAGCTTCAACCTAAAAACATAAGGTGGTATCATGGTGATGGGTCATGCTAGAATCACAAACTCGTAGATTGAAGAAAATTAGGAACTCGTTACTACATGAGTAAGAAAAAGTAAGGAATTCTTGGTTAAACACTTAGTCATAGTTCGAGTAAGAATAGAAAAGTTAATGGAGAGAAACTTAAGTACTTATGATACTGTGAATGGTTATGGAGTTCTTTTTATTAAGGTTTGGCCTGAAGATATTTTGTGTTTATGTGTGTGCTTTCTTGTTTTTTTTTTTTTCTTTCTTGGTAGGTGTTTCAGACAGTTTAGTTACTTGGTATGTGGCATTGCTATAAAGTGTTCAAGTGTCAAAAGATAATGGCATGTGGCATCCCAAAAATCTTGGCAACAGGACACTACTATAATTAAAAGCATGAGGGCCTCTTTGATAACAATTGAAATGGTTGAACTGAAAACCTTATTGCTTTTAATGGATTGTGCCGTTGAAAATTTTACTATTTAATTATTTTGTCCACTAAAAGATAAAAGTAATGGCTGAAAGCCTAAAGCTGAAGTTGTTATGTGAGGCTTCATTACCCTTTTTTTTTGTTAATAATCATGACCTCATTGACACCCCTTAAAGGTGCTAAATACACTTGGGGGCGTTTCTTTTTTGGATTTTGAGAGGGGGGAAATCTGGTCAATGGGATTTTGGTTCCCATTAACTAAGAATCCCATGTTCTTTTTTCAGATTAATGTGGGGATCAATGAAAGTTTATTTTCCCATCTCCTAGGTGGGTATAAAAATTTCCCACTTGGGGGGAAAATTTCCAACACTTGAATGTGACAAAAATTCCCATTTTAATAATGAACTTTTATGGTTAAAATGGTCATTTCCTTTTTTATTTGAGAAATAAAAGAACATGGGTAAATACACTTACCTAGTTAAGTGTTTCCCAGAAGAAACTTACCCAAGTAATTATATTTACCCAGATAAATAAATTGCCAAAAAGCGAATGGGGCCTTGGTAAAACTAACAGTCTATTCTGTGGAACAAAATTCAAGAATTCAAAGCAAAACTCTTTAACCAAACTATGCAATGGGTGTCCAAGATTTTTAGCTCTACAATTCCTTTGGGGTCGATAGACCCTGTCACTACTCGCTCTAAATCTTCAAGTGAGAATAACTAGCAGGGGCTGGTAATTACAAGTGTTAATACTTTATGTTTTGAATCAAAGGATGGAACATTTGATATGTTTTATGATGAATTAACCAATAAAACCGTGACCCAGTGAGCATTCAAGTTTGCTCTTCTTGTAACTTGTTCCCAGGCCCTACATTAAGCTTGGATCTGCTAAGTTAGTAGGTGCATGGTAAACTAAATTAGCGGCACTACCCTTGACTAATGGACATGTCGAGAGATTCCACCAAGACCCCCAATCCACCCAAATGGCAGTGTTATTAGTTTTGTCGAAAATAAACGAACAAGAAAAAGATTTAGGCCAGAACCGTAACTCGATTCCTAAAACAAATACTAGGGGGGCGTTCTTTTTCTGGAATTTGAGAGGGGGAAAGTTGGTCAATGGGATTTTGATTCCCATTGATCAAGAATCCATTGTTCTTTTTTCAGAATTATGTAGGGATCAGGGAGAGTTTATTTTCCTGGGTATCAATCACTTATTCGGGTAAGTGATACCCATCTCCTAAATGGGTAAATAACTTTCCTGTGTAGGGGGAAATTGCTAACACTTGAATGTGACAAAAATACCCGTTTTAATAATGGATTTTTATGGCTAAAATGGTCATTATCTTATTTACAAGAAAATTAAAGAATATGGGTAAATGCACTTAACCGAGTAAATCTTTCTTGGGAAACACTTATCTGGGTAAATAACTTACCGAAAAAAGAACGGAGCCTAAAAATTAAAAGTTGAAGGACGAATTTGAATCAGTCGGTTTCCTGACACATTCCCTTTGGGAGTTTCTCTGCTTTGAGATAAGGTAGATGTTGTGTTTCATATATTTAGCTGGTGTTTTAAAGTCATCTAAAATGAAATCATTTCAAGTTTCAAATTAAGCAATACTAACAACAACTTTTAAATAACTATAGTAAAGATAATAACATACACTTAAAAACATTCAGAATTTTCAAAGAATGGATTAGCATAAACCGAAGCCCAAATGCCGAATAGCCAAACTTAGCTGTAACTACTGGTCTTTCTTTGAAACTTTGTATTTGAAAGAGAGCAAAAATGGGAGATAGAAACGAGCAGTCTTTTGGTCCTCCAAAATATGTATAAAAAAAGGGTAAGTAAGAGAGGGCAATGACAACGACGACGACTAAGAAGTTTCGTTTTCTCAGAAGCTCTGTTTCATTCTTTGACTGAATGCGAATGGAGGGTTTTTTCCCTCCTTGCGAGATTTTAATTACTAAATTATAGCACAACAATTGTGTTCCCCACCAATTAACTGTTTTTTTATGAAAACAAATTAGAAATGGTATAAAAAAAAATATGGTAACCTAGAGCCAACAAGGACCATGATATAATTATGTTACTGTCCACTCCAGCTCCTACGACTTCACTTTCCCTTACTTCCATTAACTAATTAGTAAGTAAGTAGTAATAATAATAATAATAATAATAATAATAATAATAATAATAATAATAATAATAATAATAATACAAAGCACTACTGATTAATTAATTAATCATTCGTTTATTTTTTCAAGACATTAATAATTAATTAATTATTAAATTAAATAATTAATCAAAATTAATTAATATGATGTTTAATATTCAATTAATTAATAACCAAATGACTAATTATTAATATTTAATTAATGAAATAAAACAAAACATTGATTTTTTTGACTTGATTCAATTTATATTGGGTTTAGGTTTGGGTTGATGTGCCCTTGGGGTGCTGAAGGTTCGGTTAGTCAAATCAGTCTTACTAGTTTTTGGAAAACTAGTAACTGAAATCGAACTGAATCCGATTGGTTAATCGGTTAACTGGTTTGGTCAATCGTCGGTTTGGTTTGTTGGTTTTGTAGTTTTTTATATTTACAATATTTATTATAAAAAATATATAAATATATAATAAAACCTTAAAATATATATAAAATATTACATTTTAAATAGTAAATAATATATTATATATTATAAATATATATACAAATATATGTATATATATAATGCATATTTATTAATTTATGGCATATAGAAAATGTATAGAAATATATATACACCGGTCGATTCGGTTAACCAATGGTTTTCTATATTAGTTAACCAAAACTGAACTGATACATGTGGTTTTCTAAAGATACTGAACCAAAATCGAACTGATCGGTTTGGTTAACCAGACTTTCGGTTTAGTTTTAGTCAGTTTTTTGGTTCAGATTGATTTTTCAATTTTGTTGCTCACCCCTAATGTGCCTTGTCAGTTTAGAGTTATGATTGCAACTAGGCAGGTTACATTTAGGAATGGCAACGGGAGGCGGGTTTGGTGTAGGGATCATATTCCCCTTCCTCGTCCCCCCCCCCGCCATTAAGGAAGTTGGGTACCCATCGGGGATAGGGAAAATTGACATCCCTAGTTACATCAAGTTGAGGTCAATCCTTAATCCAACATGAGATGTGGAAATCGTTAACACTTACCTTAACCCTAACTTGGGTTGATATTGAGCTAGGTTGGAGTTTGCTTCAAGTTGCCCACCTTTTTTATGGGTCCACTTCGTTCACATTTAAGATTGGGATTTGAATCAGAATTGAAATCCCTTGGAATTAAAATTGGAGTGACCAATTTTTGGCACATGATATTTGGTTTAATAGGAGTCATAGTCAAGTTAAATATCAATTGTTGTTGTTTGGATCATTTGGAGTTAGAACTAGAATCAACCAAAGTTTTCTTTTTTCAATTTTGTATTAATTTATTAATATTTTATTATTATTATTTGATTTAGGGTGGCCCGAACCAGTTCACGAATGCTAGAACCAGGGACACGACTTGCCACAGCAGGGGCTACCTTGCACCCCTCGTACAGAGCCAATCGTGGAGCGCCCACGCGTCCCCACAGAGCTCGTTGACTGTCCTCGTATAGCTCCCATCTCAGGCGTTCATCTCCACCTACCTCCAGGCGCCATAAGTATAAATAGAGGGTATCCCCCCCTCCAGGTGAGGGATCTTGATCCTGCAATCTGATCCTACTACAGAACTTAAGTGCACTCACTTTGGGAATTCAGTGTCTACGAGTAGCCTCCTCAGAGCCCTCGTCTGTACTTAATTCCCCTCTTCATACCCTCGTACTGACTTAACCGTCGGAGTCTCCGCCTTAGATTCTCACCCAAGGCCTCTGACATCCTATGCCTTGAAGCACCTCAGCTACCAAACCTCGGCTTCTATGAAACTTGGTACACGATCAGCCTCAGCCTGCAGTCTTCAGCCTCAACACCTCGTCTCCGAATCGTTGAAGCCTTCGCCCCACCTCCAGAGCCTAGGGGAGAAATTACTTTGTTGTCCTCATCCAATCCGAGCATCAACAATTGGCGCCGTCTATGGAAATGTTGCTAAGACATCCCCTAAAGAACTGTAACAAACTAAGAAGTCCCTAAGCTCCAATCACCATGGTGCGAATGTTAGATAGTGTATGCCCTTAGCTCCAATCAGAATGATGTACATTATGAAATTTAATGTAAATGAATAAAGTACATATTTGATTCATGTTATTATGGTGTGTTTCTGTGTAATACCCTTAAACTGGACACATATGATGCTCGTGTTAGTTTAGAATCTTCACGGCCGTTGGATAGATCTGGGGAGATTTATCCTACCAAGGCTGACACTGATGTGCCGCCAAGTTGGTTGGGGTGCCTTGTCTCAACTGCCAGGGTGACACCTAAGGTACATGTAGTGTGGGTTTTCTTGAAACCTTGAACCGGACCAGAATTCCAGTATTGCCCTGGACCTTGGAGATAGATGGGCAAAACTGGAATGTTACACCTGACCCCTAGACTCGATTATGATACTTCACTAGGTGTTGGATTGAGCTGTCTTTGATATGCCAATCAGTGAGATCCTTAGAGGGGGTCAAAACCTTTGTATGTTGGGATAGTTCGAGAATTCATCTGAGTGGGTGATCATAGTGACAAGATCAGCCCCTTTGTCGGATAAAGTGAATGATCGGGGATGCACTCTCTCTGATGAAAACCAAAACTGTCAACAGTCGATTTCAACTGTTGAATTTTGTTTTGAAAAATATATTTATATAGAGATATACACACACATATATATATATATATTATGGTTTCAAAATATTTGCAAAAGGTTTTAATTCCTAGGATCCATGTGAGTAGAGAGTGCAGCACTGTACCTTGCAGCCGAGGGAGAGGTCCTCTCTTGTTGGGCAGTGTTTGATCATTATGGGCTGAGAGGTTAGAGAGTGCAGCACTATACCTTGCAGCTGAGGGAGAGGTCATCTCTTGTTGGGCAGTGTTTGATCATTATAGGCTGAGAGGTTAAGTGTAAG
>NW_010729357.1:25492-35726 GCF_000365185.1 Nelumbo nucifera | reverse complement strand
TTCCTTTCAGGCACGGAGTCACTCTCTCCAAGAAGATGTCTCCCAAGACTTCTGAGGAGATTGAGGGCATGAAAGACGTTCCCTATACCTCAGTCGTGGGGAGCATCATGTATGCCATGCTGTGCACTTGCCCTGACATTGCTCAGGCGGTGAGTGTGGTAAGCAGGTTCCCGGCCAACCCAGGGCAGGAGCATTGGACTGCTGTGAAGAACATACTCAAATACCTTCGAAGGAAAAAAGAGTTTTGTTTGGTATTCGATGGTAGTTCATTACAAATTCTGGGGTATACTGATGTCGATTTCCAATCGGATCCAGATGATAGAAAGTCTACATCTGGGTATGTTTTCACGATAGGATCGTGTGCTGCAGGAAACAGGGGTTTACGACAGACTCCACAACCGAGGCCGAGTACATTGCCGCAAGTGAAGCTGCCAAGGTAGCCGTGTGGATGAAGAAGTTCATTCACAAATTAGGAGTGGTTTCATCCAGCATATCACCCATCCCGTTGTTGTGTGACAACAATGGAGTGATCGACCAAGCTAAAGAGCCTCGAGCCCACTCGAAGTCGAAGCACATCGAGAGGAAGTACCATGTACAGTGAGAGATCGTTGGTAAAGGGGACGTCTTGATTCAAAAGGTAGCATCAGCGGATAATGTGGCAGACCCATTGACTAAGCCACTGACATAGAAGGTGTTTGAGAAAGACGTGGAAAGTATGGGACTCTGGCTTGTACCAGATTGGACCTAAGTGCAAGTGGGAGCTGTTAGACAGTTTTGTATGCCCTTAGCTCTAATCAGTTTTGATGTACTTTTGATATTTAGTGTAAATAAATAAAGTACATGTTTGATTCATGTTGTGTGGTATGCTTCTATGTAAGACCCTAAAATTGGACACTTAATGAGACTTGTGTTAGTTTTAAATGTTCATAGCCATTGGATAAGTCTGGGGAGATTTATCCTGCCAAGGTTGACACTGATGTGCTACCAAATGTTGGGGTGGCTTGTCTCAGCCGCCAGGGTGAGACCCAAGGCACACGCAGTGTAGGATAGCTTGAACCCTTGAACCAGACCAAATTTCCAGTATTGCCCTGCACCTTGGAGATTGATGAGCAAAACTAGAATGTTACACCTGACTACTTAGTGTAAGTGTTGGGCCCATAGGGTCCATGTGATGGGCTCAAGGGGTTCACTGGGCTTTCTAGTGAATTCGGCTAGGCCTTGTAACAAAGGCTGGGCCGAACCCATCTGGCTGATGTATAGATCAATGCTTGGGTCCCACGCCATACAAAGAAGCCCAAYTGGGCAGCAAGTTGGAAGACTATTGAGCACGTAATACATATTGGGCCTAAAGCCCATTTCGATCTGGGCTGATTTGATTAGTCACTTAAAGAGGCGGATCTGAGATTAGGTTAAGCCCCAAAGCTGATCTAATCTGCAGATAGGATTAAGAGGAGTCCTGATCCAAATACAGATTTGGATAAGGGCTACTCCTAATATGATTAGGAGGTTTCTTAATCAAGAAAGGTTCTTGATTGTTCGTGTGGTGCTCTCAGTCTTCCATCGAGTTCTTCAGAAGAACCTGGTTCGTGGGATGAACACTTCTGGTTCGGCTCCATCATCACTGTGCCATTTTCAGTGGGAGCTGATGTTGGGATCTTCTTTGGGCGTGAACACCAACGTTGGGAGATACTGCTTCTCCGGATCAGGTATAATCCCTCCCTTCTCTTTTTGTTCAAATATGGTTTGGTTTGGTTCGAGTAGATCCTTGAATCTTGATTCTAAATTTAGGGAATATGATTCTCAGTTGGAAGAAAGGTAGGAAATTTTTGAAATTCGCCCACCCATTCCGCAACCCTTTTGGCGTCCATATGATGGATCCTACCATCCTTTCAGCATGGACCTCCTTGGCCCTTTCTCTCAAGCTACGGGGGGCAGGAAGTGCCTCGTCATCGCCGTAGACTACTTCACCAAATGGGTAGAAGCCGAGTCCCTGGCCACCATCATGGCTCGAGCAATCCAAAACTTCTTTTGGAAAAGCATTATCTACCGCTTTGGCCTACCCTGCATGCTGGTCACCGACAATGGGAAATAGTTTGATAATGCTAAGTTTTGGGAGTGTTGCGCTTCCCTCGGCATAAGACAATAATACACCTTGGTAGGTTACCCTCAAACCAATGGCCTAGCCAAGGTCACCAACAGGATGATACTAGATGGGTTGAAGCGCAGGTTAGATCAAGCAAAGGGCCTATGGGCTGACGAACTAAATAGTGTACCTTGGGCTTACCAAACCACACTTTGGACAGCCACGGATGGAACCCCCTTCGGCTTGACCTATGGCACGGAAGCAGTGATCCCAGCAGAAATTGGCTAGCTGACATTTCGAGATGAGGCATACAATGAAGCCAAAAACATTGAAGCCCTTAGAGCAAACTTGGATCTGTTGGAAGAAGCCTGAGAGCAAGCACAAGTGAGGGTAGCCGCTTACCAACAGTGAGTGCTCTGCTACTATAACTCCAAGGTAAAAGAAAGACACTATCAAGAAGGAGACCTCGTCCTCAGGAAGGTCATGATCCTTGAACCTGGGGTGGAAAAGTTGGGTCCAAATTGGGAAGGCCCCTCAAGATCAGACAAGTTGTTGGCCCTGGCACCTTTTGCCTAGAACACCTAGATGCAAGATCTGTCCCTTGGACGTGGAACTCGGAGAATCTCCGAATGTACTACAAGTGATTGTAATGAATTTTTGGAATGATTGAATGAATGAAGCAAAGTTCCTCTTTGGCTTAATGCTTAGTGCATGTACCTACTAAGTTCTTACAACTCTTCGGCTTCGCGACTGGCAGAAGTGTATGGCCTCCCTAGAGGGCAAAGCCCTCTCGCCGGACCGACAACAAGAGTTAAACAACTAAGTAGTGAACACCCTAGCTAAACAACATGTCAGAATATACCAGGATGGTCGAGGCCTTACGCGCCTCAATGCGCCACCTCAGCGGTGGCTGGCCTCCTAGACTTGTACACTTAGCACTATTTGCGAAGGACGGCAGCTTCCTTAGAACATTTTATAAGACCTTATCAAAATAAACATGGGGAGACGGAGCCAGGCGAGCCTCAGCTTTCCCTTAGCCACTCCCCCCGTACGGTAGGCCCCATCGGCCTCGCCAAGGTTAACACTTGGGGAAACAGGATCAAGGCGAGCCTCAGCTCTACCTTGGCCCCATTCACGGCTCGATAGGTCATCTCACCTATGCCCTAGTATCCGACGGGAGAAAGAGAGCTAGGAAAGCCCCCGCTTTGCCTCAGCCTCTGTAGGGATGAGAGATCCATCATATGGATAGCCGAACCCTACAGGTAGGTAGGGCAAAATCACATCATATGGGAATCACATTCCCTGTTTTAGAAAACTGCATTTTCAAGGATCAATCTTGAACCTACATCAGACCAGATCTGAAACCAAAAGGTAGAAGAGGGATATACCTGATACGGAGTAACAATAACACTCAACAAAGGTTTTCACGCCCAAGGAAAATGCCAAAGACTGCTCCCACTAAAGACGACACAACGTAGGGTGGAGTAGAATCGGTAGGTGGTTCTTCAGCAAGAACCGAACTCTTCAGCAAGAATTCGTTGGAGGATGTGTGAGCACGACTTCGCACGACTTCAGATCAGTTTTTCACCAAAAACTGATATCAAGAACCTTTCTTGATCGCTCCTATAGGTGGAGATCGAACTGGCAATGGCGGTAGCAACAGGAGGAGGCAAGAGCAGAGGATGGCATCAGTCCAACTGCAACTGTCTTCTCTCTTGTATCAGTAAGACTGAGGATGAACTGGGGTTCGCTCTCCTCCTCTATTTATAGCCTTAAAGAGGGGTTCTCTTAATTTCATTAGGAGTTTCCTAATCCAAATCTTGTATTTGGATTTGGACTCTCTTTAAGAGATAAGGATAATCCCTTATCTTATCTGCAGATAAAGATCAACCCTCCTAATCTTATTAGGAGTTTCCTAATCCAAATCTCTATTTGGATCTGAACTCTCTATTTGGATCGGACAAAGTGAATGATTGACTCAGAGAGTCCACGTCCAAATAATGATTTGGATTAGGAAACTCCTAATTACATTAGGAGGGCTGATCTTATCTACAGATAAGTTAAGGGTTTATCCTTATCTCTTAAAGAGAGTCCTGATTCAAATATAGATTTGGATTAGGAAACTCCTAATGAGATTAGGAACTCTCTTTAAGGCTATAAAAGGAGGAGGAGGGCGAACCTCCACTCAACTCAATACATTCAGATCTCAGATCACAGAAAGAGAGAAGACAACTTCAGTAAGACTGCGCCATCTTCTACTCTTGCGCCCTCCTCCTACTGTTCTTGGTATCAATTTTTGGAGAAAACTTCATCTGAAGTCGTGCTCACATACCCTCCATCAAATTCTTGCTGAAGGATTCGGTTCTTGTGAAGAACCACCTGCTGATTTTGTTCCACCCTACGCTGTGTCATCTTTAGTGGGAGTAGTCTTTGGAGTTTTCCTTGGGTGTGAACACCTTCGTTGGGAGTTACTGCTTCTCCGTATCAGGTACATCCCTCTCCAACCTTTTGGTTTCAGATCTGGTTCGGTTTATGTTCAAGATTGATCCTTGAAATGCAGATTTTTTAAAACAAGGAATATGATTCCTAGAGGGAGAGAGAAATTTTTGAAATTTCACCCTACCTTCCTGCAGGGTTCGGCCATCCATATGATGGATCTCTCATCCCTTCAGACCATTCTCAAGTTCTCCGTATGCGAGGAATTTGTTATTTCATTTGATAGTAATCGTATTACTAAAAAAAACAGAATATCCATCCACACACAATTTTGAAACAGAAATCAAATTTCTTCTCAAATTCTGTACATAAAGACAATCTTTCAGTACAATTATTCATTCTCTGAAAATAACTCTACGGTTCCTATAGCCGTAGCTGTAACACTTGCAAAAGTCCCCAAGTAAAGAGTTACTTCTCTGTCACTCAGTCTTCTACTTATCTTGAACCACTGCAGTGAGTTACACGCATGAGTCGAAGCCCCGGAGTCAATACACTAGGAAGCAGAAGTTACCAACAAATTGGTTTCTATGAGACAGAATTCAAAAATTACCTTGTTTCTTGGATTCCAAGTACTGAGGACAGTTCATTTTCCTGTGGCCCGGTCTGCTTGTAGAAGTGGCAAGCATCTGATGCTCTGTCCTTCTTTTGCTTCTTAGACTTAGTAGCTTTTTTCAGAGGCTTTCTCTTTTCCTTCCTCTTCTTCTTGCCCGACTTGCTGGCTTCAAAAAGCATAGTAATGGGCACATCCTTCTTTATCAGTTCTTCGGCCCTTTGCAACATATTGCTGAGTTCCTGAATATTGACATTCAGCTTGTTCATGTTATAGTCCATGATGAACTGATTGAAGGAAGGAGGCAAGGAGCTTAGGATGGCATCCACCTTTGTGACATGGTCAAGCCTGGATCAAAGAGCCTCAAGTTCATTGATGTAACCCATCATCCGAAGACAATGGTCATGAACCTGCTGGTTCTGACGAGTAGAACGATTCTACTCCTCATACATCATTCTCAAACTATCCAATATATCCTTGGACAATTTGATCTGATCAAACTGTCACTGTATCAGATTATCCAAGGAGGCAATGATGTAGTAGCGGGCTAGGGAGTTTCTCTCTTCCCATTCCTGGTAGTCTTTCCAATGGGCCTCAAAAGCCCTATCATTTGGACGCTTCAGGGCAAGATTCTAAGCTACTTTGTCTAGCTTTTCAGAGGTCAGGACCAGCATAAGATTATGGTACCAGTCAGCATAGTTTGGGCCCTTAAGTTTGTTGTCGTTCAACAGCTTAGCGAATTGTCCGTTTGCCATTTCTGATAAAAAGCAAACATTAGTTCACAACCTAATTTGATTCATGTTATCTACATAGATATGGCTTTTAATCTATGTTCCATTCTCATTTGTTCATCTCTGAGATTTCCCTCCTATCTCAGTGACGAAGACTACGAATTATATCTCTGGAAATCTGGGAAATCACATAGGGTGCATGGAGTGTTTCAACTGCATAACCCCACCACCTTTTTGTGAAGGATCATATCCACTCATCGTATGAGATTTCCCTTTGGCCACTGTCAGACAAGGTTCATTGTCATTTTAGGTTAAACCTTTCTATCCAGTGAGTGCTCACCCATCATATTCGTGAATGCCAAGGTACTGTGAGAGAGTCTTCCATTTAAGGATAGGCCCCTCCCACATCGGTCTATGACGCCCCTATCATCTTATGAAATATTCCAACAGATCCAACAGCAAATGGATAACTCAATTTTATAGTGCGTTTCCTCATTACTGAAGGACCCATCTTCATGCTAATGATGGAAGGCCTTTAGAGAGTTCATCATATGAATCTCCCTATCACATGCACTCATATTTCAAGAGGGAACAAAAGTTACGCCCTAGTTCGATTTAGGTCAAACCAAAGTGGCTCCCATTGGCTTTCATAAAGCCAAATTTCGGTGGGCCCTAAATAGCTAGGGTTCCGCACGGTTCCTCTTGGGGAGGTGCGGGGCCCACCACAAAGGGAGGTCATCCAATGACCTTAAGGACACCATGGCAATGATGTGCGGGGCCCGCCACTATTGTATCAGCATGGGCCAAGTACTTATGGCCCATGAACGTTGCACATCACACATCCATACATCACATGCAAGGATAGAATTGATCCAATCAATTAATATCTGTAAAACCCATTATTAAAGGATAATTATTATCCATAATATTACTGATTAATATTATCTTGGTATATGGGCTGAATAGCAAAGAGCACTTCGGCTCATATAGCTTTTATAAAGTTAATGGGGTTAAGTAGCTTGAACACATTAAAACTGCCCCCATCGAAAGACAGATTTGGTCCAACCAGTTTGGTCCATTCTGGTTCAAATGGGTCTAGGGTTTGATTTTTAATTCACCTGCAAAACAAATGTTAGATTACAAATTAAATTACTGATTAAAGACAATCAAGAATCCGTTACTAGGGCTGTTAACAGATCTGCTACCTGCAAAACAAATGTTAGATTACAAATTAAATTACTGATTAAAGACAATCAAGAATCCGTTACTAGGGCTGTTCACAGATCTGCTACCTGCAAAACAGAAGTTAGATTACAGCTTGCAGTTTAACAAACAACAAATCGTAGATAGCGAAACCTTAATCTGTGAAATCTCCTCCTTCTGCACAATCAATTTCGATCTTGAATAAAATAAAATAGAAAAAACCTAATTTTCTATTAATATTACATCAGATCGAATTCATATACATTCAGTCTAGAAAATTAAAAAAAAATAATTACAGACTAGAATGTAAAGAACTGCAAATCGCAGTTTTCCTGCACCATTAAAGAATGCGATCTCTACCATACGAACAACCCATAAATCCAGATAAATAAAAAGAATAGTTCTAAATATAAATCAGATTTAAAAGATTTAATTTCAGATCAATCGCCCTTAATCTGGGAACCAATATCCCAGAAAATCAATTATCTGCGCAAATCAGGTAGAATGCCTTCTGCCCATTTGCGTAGTTTCAGATTTGATCAATTTTGGTTCAAGATTTGAACCTGGCTCTGATACCAATGAAGGGATGAGAGATCCATCATATGGATAGCCAAACCTTGCAGATAGGTAGGGCAAAATTTTATAAAATTTCTCTCTCTCCCATATGGGAATCACATTCCTTGTTTTAGAAAACTGCAATTTCAAGTATCAATCTTGAACCTAAACCGGACCAGATCTGAAACCAAAAGGTAGGAGAGGGATATGCCTGATATGGAGTAACAGTAACTCCCAACGATGGTGTTCACGCCCAAGGAAAACGCCAAAGACTGCTCCAACTAAAGATGACACAGCATAGGGTGGAGCAGAATCAGTAGGTGGTTCTTCAGCAAGAACCGAACTCTTGAGCAAGAATTCGATGGAGGATGTGTGAGCTTGACTTCAGATCAGTTTTTCACCAAAAACTGATATCATGAACCTTTCTTGATCGCTCCTACAGGTGGAGATCAAACTGGCAAAGGCAGCATCAACAGGAGGAGGCAAGAGCAGAAGATGGCGTCAGTCCAACTGCATCTGTCTTCTCTCTTCTATCAATAAGACTGAGGATGAATTGGGGTTCGCCCTCCTCCTCTATTTATATCCTTAAAGAGAGATTCTCCTAATCTCATTAAGAGTTTCCTAATCCAAATCTTGTATTTGGATCTGGACTCTCTTTAAGAGACAAGGATAATCCCTTATCTTATTTGCAGATAAAGATCAACCCTCCTAATCTTATTAGGAGTTTCCTAATCCAAATCTCTATTTTGGATCTTGATTTGGGCTTTAGGCCCATTAAGTCCATGTGCTCACTTATCTGTTAGATAGTTGTATGCCCTTAGGTCCAATCAATTTGATGTACTTATGACATTTATTGTAAATGAATAAAGTGCAAATTTGATTCATGTTCTTGTGGTGTGTTTTTGTGTAATACCCTTAAACTGGACACTTAATGAGACTCGTGCTAGTTAAGAATGTTTACAGCCATTGGATAAGTCTAGGGAGATTTATCCAACTAAGACTGACATTGGTGTGCTGCCAAGTGTTGGGGTAACCTATCTCAGCTGCCAGGGTGAGATCCAAAGCACATGCAGTGTAGGATTACTTGAAACCTTGAACTAGACCAAATTTCCAGTATTACCTTGGACCTTGGAGATTAGTGGGCAAAACTAGAAAGTTACACCTGACCCCTAGACTCGATTATGATACTGCAGTAGGTGTCGGATTGGGCTGTCTTTGATTTGCCAATCAGTGAGATCTTTAGAGGGGGTCAAAACCTGGGGTATGTTGTGACAGTCTGAGAATTCGTCTGAGTGGGTGATCATAGTGACAGGATCAGCCCCTTTGTCGGACAAAGGTAATGATCGGGGATGCACTCTCTCTGATGGAAACCAAGATTACCGGCAGCCGATTTCAATTGTTGAGGTTTGTTTTGCAAAATATATTTTATATGAGATATAAAAATATATTAATGTTACGGTTTCAAATTGTTTGTAAAAGGTTTTAATTCCCGGGATCCATATGAGGAGAGAGTGCAACTCTGTTCCTTGCTGCTGAGGGAGAGGTCCTCTCTTGTCGGACAGTGTATGATCATTATGGGCTGAGAGGTTAAGTGTAATACCATTGAGGGTAATACCTGAGGGGCTAATCTTGCATCTGCCCACAGTCCCTGGGTGTTACAAGGTGGCTTGGCCCAAGGACCACTTAATGTAAGTGTTGGGTTCATAGAGTCCATGTAATGGGCTTAAAGGGTTCAATGGGCTTTCTAGTAAATGCGGCTAGGCCTTGTAACAAAGGTTAGGCCGAACCCTTGTGGCTGATGTGTAGATCAATGCTTGGGTCCCACGCCATACAAGGAAGCCCAACTGGGCCTAAAGCCCATTTCTAACTCGGCTGATTTGATCAGTTAAAGAAGGGGTGAATCTGAGATTAGACTAGAAGATAGGATAGGGTCTTACCCTTTCCACTCAGGGAGTCCAAATCTGAATACAGATTCAGATATGGAAACCTCCTAATCAAATTAGGAGAGGGTTGATCTAATCTGCAGATAAGATAATGATCTATCCTTATCTCTTAAGGGGAATTCATATCTAAATATGATTTGGATCAGCAACTCCTAATGGGATTAGGAGCTGATCCTTTTAAGGTTATAAAAGGAGAAGGGGGCGGCAGCTATAGAACATCAATCACATTCGAAATTTAGAGAGAGAACAAAACACCCAGTGAGACTGAGCTGTTTTCTCCTTGCCGCCTCCTTCCTACCGTTGCCATTACTGCCGGTTCAAATTCCTGATTCTAGCAGGAGTGATCAAGATTGGATCTTGATATTAGTCTTTAGAGAAAGGCTGATCTGATGGTGTACTCACTGCCTCCAGCAAATTTTTGTGAAGGGTTCGATTCTTTTGGAAGAACATTGCTGATTCTGCTCCATCTTGCACTGCGCCATCTTTAGTGGGAGCAGTCTTTGTTAGACAGTTGTATGCCCTTAGCTCCAATCAAAATGATGTACATTATGAATTTATTGTAAATGAATAAAGTACATATTTGATTCATGTTCCTATGGTGTGTTTCTGTGTAATACCCTTAAATTGGACACTTATGAGACTCGTGTTAGTTTAGAATGTTCACAGTCATTCG
>NW_010729356.1:464476-502868 GCF_000365185.1 Nelumbo nucifera | reverse complement strand
CACATAGGGTGCATGGAGCCAACAATTTTAGCTGCAAAACCCCACCACCTTTCTATGAAGGATCATATCCACTCATCATATGAGTTTTCCCTTTGGCCTCTGTCAGACAAGGTTCAGAGCCATTTTAGGTTAAACCTTTCTATCCAATGAGTGTTCACCCATCATATTCGTGAACGCCAAGGTACCATGAGAGAGTTCCCATTTTCTAGTGAAGCCCCTTCCACTCCTATCTATGACGCCCCTATCATCTTATGAAACACTCCGACAAATCCAATAGCAAATGGATAGCCCATTTTCTGGTGCGTTTCCTCATTACTGAATGATCCATCTTCATGCTAATGATGGAAGGCCTTTAGAGAGTTCATCATATGAATCTCTCTATCACATGCACTCATATTGCTGGAGGGAACAAAATTACACCCTAGCTTAATTTAGGTCAAACCAGAGTGGCTCCCACTGACTTTCATAAAGCCAAATTTTTGGTGGGTCCTAAATGGCTAGGGTTCCGCACGTATCCTTTTCAGGGGTATGGAGCCACCACTGAGGGAGATCATCAAATGATCTTTAGGGACACCATGGCAATGATGTGCATTCAGCCATGGTGTGCGCAAGAGCCTCTATCGTATCTACATGGACCAAGTACTTATGGCCCATGAACGTAGCACATCACACATCCATACATCACATGCAGGGATAAATTGATCCAATCAATTAAATATCTGTAAAGCCCATAAATAAAGCCCATTTTTCATCCATAACCTTAACAATTAACATTATCTAGGTACATGGGCCGAATAGGGTTAGGTAGTTCGGCCCATATAGCTTTTCCTGCAAATATGTGCTTTTAGCAGTTTTAACAATTTAAAACTGGGCCTTACAGGTTGGGCCGAATTAAACTCTTAATTAAATATCAATCCTCAAGCCCATCAGTGGGAAATTAGGGCTGACAATCAACCTCCATCGAACCCTAAATTTGGTCCAACCAGTTTGGTAGTAGCTATATGCACCTGAGTTGTTTCATCAGTCACATTGGCTATGGCAAGGTACTGCTCCATTTGCCACAAGAAGTTGTCGAGCTCCCATGCGTTGCCTACACCCGAATAGGGAGTTGGCTCCCTAATCTTGATGTGGGAGGGAGTGTGTACAAAGGAGGTGCTGGCTAGATTGGCGATGGCCCTCTTCAAGATTGCACATTCAGCCTTGAGTTCCTCTATTTGAGCTTGGACGTCGGAGGAGGAACACGCGACTGACTTCATTGATGTGGAGATGGTTCTCCACATTGCCCATTCTCTCTTCATCTCGTATAGCTGGGCAACGCAATCCATGCAAAAATTGGATTGTATCTTGGGAGATCCCTCGGACTGATATCAGTCCCCAAACTAAAAACTAAGCTGACATGCTTATGCTAAAGTGGGTTGAGATGGTACAGGAGAGCCAGACTTGCCACTTTTTGTACCCTTTGACATATCTATAGATCATACTTTATCTTCTTCAAAGAAATAAATAAATAAAAAGCTCAAATCAATGTTGTCAGACTTGCTGGATGAGCTTGCTTCTTGTTAACGCGCGGTGCTGCATATTTCCTTCAGCGTGCTGATGAGAGTAGAATTTATCATATTTTTATCCCCAAATATTTTGTTTTTCATACTTAATTAGTACTTAATTGGACTCATATTTCTTGTATTTCGGTTCAGGGCATAAAAGAAGGCATCAGGAGCAAAGAAAGGCAATTCGGATGATTTTTCATAGTTTCGGCACCGTTCAGTAATTTGGGTCTAACTCGCGTATCCGAACTCCGATTGGGCTGATTCAAGACCCACTGAAAAGACAAGAGAAAACTCCACAACTTTTGTGTTTTGGGCTTTCATAGATTCGGCCTGTATCAAAGTCAAATATGGGTCCGAAGTCGGGGCAAATTCGTAGGAAGGCCCAATCCGCAGCTGAAGCCCAACTTGCAGAAAAGCCTAGCTGAAGCCCAATTCGCAGAGGAAGTCTAATACGAATCCAAAAACAAGAAACTGAGAAGAGTTCTACCAGATCTAAATTTATGATGTAATCCCAGAAAGATAAGAGATTGAGTTCATTAGATAAAGAGATAAGAGTAGGATTAGACTAGGACTTTCTAATCTTGAAAGATTTTCAAGAGAGAGTAGGAGACCACCCCCTCCCCTTTAGGCTATATAAAGAAGATGGATCATCAATCAACAATTGGAAGAATTCCTGAAGTCTCTCTGAAGTGAATCAAGAAGGTCTTCAAGAACTTCAAGAAGGAGATCAAGAAAGCTTCAAGAATGAGGTGGCGGCAAGAAGAAGAGGAGATCTCAGCACCATGGGCGAATTCATGAGTTCTTTCTTTCCTCTTGTTTGTTTTATTTCCTTTATCAGGAACTGATTTGTTTTTAGCTAGGGCTGTAGAAAACCGAACCATGATAATGAATATATTTTTATTATTATGATTTATCTAAGATTGTGATTTCCATATAGTCTATGAATTATTTGCTTAATGCGATTAGGAGTGGCCATCTCTTAGTTGATTCGGTGTATATGAATGAATCAGGAGAGGAATTTATATACTCGACCACATAATTCATGGTGTGAATTGAATGGTATATAGGGATATATACACATGATTCATCTAAATATATGAGTTTTTCTTGCACTTCATGCATTTCTATTATTGAGAACTCTAGTCGAGGGATCAAGGGGCTACTTGATTGAAATAGGTTTAATATATCTTGGGAAAAGAATAATAAATAAAATTGGGAAAAACTTCAGCTTATGGGAATAACAATTAATCTTAGTTAATCACATCCATCAATATTCATTAGATTGGTTGGGCGGACCTAAAGCCCTAGCGATTTCATCCTTTGCATATTCGGTTGTTGATTGTCCTTGCTTTTATCTTATTTTTCTAGTTTTTATTTTCAGTAGTTCTTACTCTTAAATCTGAATTTCGATTGTCCAAATAATTAGGGAAGACTGTAGTTCTAATACTTATTTTGTTAAATCCCCGTGGGAACGATATTTTTATACTACTTGATAACTAGTGCACTTGCTATGGTTATATTTATAGCTATCACGTGCCATTGAGAATATCGCGGACCTCATCCACAACTTCACTTAGGCGGCCTTCCACTTCCACCAATGTACTCTCCATGGTTTCCATGTTTTGATGTAGCTCGTCTACGAATCTCGCATCTTGCCTACGATGGCTTCGCAACATAGCATGCGCAAGTCAATAGCTGCATGCTTGTTGGTAGATTTCTCTCATTTGTTAGGCT
Organism: Nelumbo nucifera; assembly: GCF_000365185.1. The sequence goes on along the minus strand of NW_010729356.1, from coordinate 499,587 downwards.
TTGTTGCCTTGTCCTTGCCAATGTCATCGGCAGGTGCATCATCGGGCTCATGCGATGTAGAGAGTCCATGCTCGATTTCCTCCATGATGTCCTTGTTGTGCTTTATAATATAGCTTGCGTCGCGGGTCGAATGGCTAGGAATGAGCTCCTGCTCTGATACCAACTATCACGGGGCTAGTCGACGAGGCCCCATGCGGCGCTCAATGGGGTGAAAAAGCCTACCAATGCAAGCAACAAAACACAAAAGAAAACAAGAATACACACGAATTAGACAAAAGACAACTTGTATTGCACTAATTGATGGTAAGCACAAGCACACAGTTCAGTGTTGAGGGGATCTCGTGCTTAACCTTTACATGCTAGTGACTCACTCGACCACCAAATTCCCCTCAAAGAGTACATTAAGCTTTTGGGGGAGTGACAAAAGGAAACATCAAAAGAGTGGAAAATCATACTAAGTAATTACAACAATGCCATTAGCAGTCCCCCCTTACAAGATACATACATAGCCCACCCATGACACACATGATGACACCATGAAGGCATGTTGATTGCATGGTGCAAAGTGCTTGATGGCACGGTGAAGGAGTTGTTGGACAGTATTTGTATGCCCTTAGTTTCAATCAATTCGGATGTACTTTTGATATTTAATGTAAATAAATGAAGTACATGTTTGATTCATGTTGTCTGGTATACTTCTGTGTAATACCCTAAAACTGGACACTTAATGAGACTTGTGTTGGTTTTAAATGTTCACAGTCGTTGGATAAGTTTGGGGATATTTATCCTGCCAAGGCTGACACTGGTGTGCTGCCAACTGTTGGGGTGACTTGTCTCAGCCGCCAGGGTGAGACCCAAGGTACACGCAGTGTAGGATTATTTGAACCCTTGAACCGGACCAGATTTCCAATATTACCCTAGACCTTGGAGATTGATGGGAAAAACTGGAAAGTTACACTTGACCCCTACACCCGATTATGGTACTGCACTAGGTGTCAGATTGGGCTGTCTTTGATATGTCAATCAGTGAGATCCTTAGCGGATGTCAAAAACTAGGTATGTTGGGACTGTCTGAGAATTCATCTAAGTGGGTGATCATAGTGACGAGATCATCCCCTTTGTCGGACAAAGGTAATGATCGGGGATGCATTCTCTCTGATGGAAACCAAACTGCCGGCAGTTGATTTCAATCGTTGAAATTTTGTTTTTGCAAAATTTATATATATGATATAAACCTAAGTATGGTTTTAAAATATTTGCAAATGGTTTTAATTCTCGGGATCCATGTAAGTAGATAGTGCAACATTGTTCTTTGCAATCGAGGGAGAGGCCCTCTCTTGTCGGGCAGTGCTTGATCATTATGGGCTGAGAGGTTTAATTGTAAGGCCATTTGGAATGATACCTGATGGGCTAATCTTGCATCTGCACACAATCCCTGGGTTTTTATAAAATGGCTTGGCCCAGGGACCACTTAGTGTAAGTGTTAGGCCCATAGGGTCCATGTGATGGGCTTAGGGGGTTCACTGGGCTCTCCAGTTAATTCGGCCAAGCCTTGTAATAGAGGCTGTGCCAAACCCATGTGGCTGGTGTGTAGATCAATGCTTTGATCCCACGCCATACAAAGAAGCCCAACTAGGCAGCAGTTTAGAAGACTTTTTGAGCACTTGATTCTTATTGGGCCTAAAGCCCATTTCGAACTGGGCTGATTTGATCAGTCATTAACAAGGGGCGGATCTGAGATTAGGATGAGCCCAAAAGCTTATCTAATCTGCAGATAGGATTAAGAAGAGTCCTAATCCAAATACAGATTTGGATAAGGGCAACTCCTTATATGATCAGGAGATTTTTCTTAATCATTAAGCAACTGAAATCCTATTCGAATTATAAGAATTCGAACCCTAGGGAACACTCAACATACCCTGCAGTTTTGAGATTGGATCTCAAAAACCCTAGAGAAGAAAAGCAATTTGCCACCTTCTTCTCTAGCTTCCTCCTGTTGTAGCCGCCACCATCTATTGCAGTTTGATTTCTCTGTGAGAGAAAGATCAAGAAAAGTTCCTGATATCAGTCTTTGCTGAAATGTTGATTCAGTTCGGTGCTCATTTCTTCCAAAGGATTTCTTGTTTTAGAATCAATCTAAAACATACAATGGATTCTAACATCCCCTTTCAGTGGTATCAAAGCCACAGGTTCGAATCTTGAACCAAGAAATCAGATATGAACCTACGCAAATTCGGTAGAAGCTGTTCTATCCGGGTATTGCGCAGATTGCTGTTTTATTTCAACAAACTGTTTCTTGTTGAGGGCGATTGATCTGAAATTAATTTTGTTTAAATCTAAAATTTATTTAGAATTGTTCTATATTTATTTCTTGATTTAATGGACTGTTCATACATGGAGATTGAAGTGCAGATTTGGCGCAGATTGTCTGCGCATTCTCCTTATGTAATTTTATTCAATTCGGTCTGTAAAATTTTTTTTTTTCTTGACTGAATGTATAGGATTCAATTAAGGATGTAAATTAATTAATAGAAATAGGATTTCAATTTTATTTTATTTTCTTGATTGAAGAAGACGGCAACGCTGGAGATTTGCAGATGGAGGGATCGCATTCTATGTTTTGCAATTTATGAAACCGCAACCCTAGTGACTAACCTCTATTTTGCAGGTGGTGTGAACAGTCCATATCTGATTTATGATTGTCTAAAAATCAGAAATATTAATTTCAGATCTTTCCTGAATTAATTCTTGAATTGAAAATCAGTTTCGAACCATCTCGGACCAGATTGGACCAAATCTGTTTGGACCGAATCTAGGGTTCGAAAGGGGACTATTTTCAGTCCAATTTTCTCACACGATTCAGGCCCAAATCTGATGTTCAATTGCAGGGATTAATTCGGCCCAACCTGTAAAGCCCAGTTTTAAAGAGTTAAAACTACAAAAGCCCTTTTTGTGAGAAAAGCTATATGGGTCGAACTGCTGACTGCTATTCAGCCCATGTACCTAGATGATATTAATTGTTAATATTGTGGTTTTGTTGGGCTAATTAATGGGCTTTACAGCTAGTGATTGATTGGATCAATTCTGCCATATCATGTGACGTGTTGATGTTTGATGTGCTGCGACCATGGGCCATAAGCACTTGGCCCATGATGATTCGTTAGTGGCTCTTGCGCGCACCATGGATGAATGCACATCATTGCCTTGGTGTCCCCTACGGTCATTGGATGACCTCTCCTTGCATGGTGGGCCCCACAACCCTAAAAATGGATGCGTGCGGAAACCCTATTCGTTTTAGGCCGACCAAAAATCTGACTTTATGAAAGTTAGTGGGAGTCGCTTTGGTTTGACCTAAAATAGAACTAGGGCGTAATTTTGTTCTCTCCGGTGATATGAGTGCATGTGATGGGAAGATTCATATGATGGACTTTCTAAAGGCCTTCCATCATTAGCACGATGATGGGTCCTTCAATAATGAGGAAACACACCATAAAATTGGGCTATCCATTTGTTATTGGGTCTTTCAGAGTGTTTCATAAGATGATAGGGGCGTCATAGACCGATGTGGGAGGGGCTTCACCAGAAAATGGGAACTCTCTCACGGTACCTTGGCATAACCTGAATGTGATGGGTGAGCACTCACTAGACAAAAATGTTTACCTGAAAATGGCTCTGAACCTTGTCTAATAGAGGCCAAAGGGAAACTCATACGATGAGAAGATTTGATCCATCGCAGAAAGGTGGTGGGGTTATGCARCTGAAACAGTTGGCTCCATGCACCCTATGTGATTCCCACATTTCTAGATACATTTCACCATCTCCATCACTGAGATAGGAGGGAAATCTCAGAGATGAACAAATGGAAATGGAACATAGATTAAAAGCCATATCTATGTAGGTAACATGAATCAATCTAAAGGTTGTGGACTAATGTTTTGTTGTTTTACCAAAAAATGGCAAACGGACAATTTGCTAAGTTGCTTGATGACAACAAGCTTAAGGGACCCAATTATGCCGACTGGTACAAAAACCTTATGCTGCTCCTTGCTTCAAAAAAATTGGATAAAGTCGCTAAAAATCCTGCTCCGGATCGTCCCGGGGATAGGGCTTCTGAGGCCCGAAGGAGAGAATACCAAGAATGGGAAGATAAAAACTCCCTGGCCCGCTGCTATATCATAGCATCTTTGGACAATCCGATACAGAGACAGTTCGATCAGATCAAACTCGCTAAAAACATATTAGATAGTCTGAAGACTATATACGAAGAGTAGAATCATTCTACTCGACAGAAGGTCCTGAAACAGTTCATGACCACGCAGATGACTAAGGAGCAGCAAGTGCATGACCATTGTCTTCGGATGATGGGCTACATAAACGAGCTGGAGGCCTTTGGTTCTGGGCTAGATCTGGTCACATAGATTGATGCTATTCTCAACTCTCTGCCTCCATCCTTCAAACTGTTCATTATGAATTACAATATGAACAAGCTGAATGTCAGCGTCCAAGAGCTCAGCAATATGTTGCAAAGAACTGAGGAATTAATAAGGAAGGATGAGCCGATAGCCATGCTTGTTGAAACTGGAAAATCTAGCAAGAAAAGCAATGCAAAGAGAAAGCCTCAGAAGAAAACCACTAAATCTAAGAAACAAAAGAGAGACAAGGAATCCAATGCCTGTCACTTCTGCAAACAAGCCGACCACTGGAAGAGGAATTGTCCTGCCTACCTAGAATCTAAGAAAGGTACTTACGAAACTTGTGTCATGGAAACTAATTTATTAGTAACATCTGTGTCCTGGTGTGTTGACTCCGAGGCTTCAACTCATGCGTGTAATTCACTGCAGGGGTTCAAAGTAAGCAGAAGGCTGAGTGAAGGAGAGGTGACACTTTACTTGGGGACTTCTGCAAGTGTTGCAGCTACGGCGATAGGAACTGTAGAATTAAATTTTAGAGAAGGGATTCTTGTACTGAAAGACTGTCTTTATGTACAAAATCTAAGAAGAAATTTGATTTTTGTTTCAAAATTGTGTGTTGATGGATATATTGTCTCTTTTAGTAATATGATTATTATCAAAAGGAACAACAAATTCATCGCACGCGGGGAACTGGAGAATGGTCTCTATGTTCTACATCATTCTCTAGAAACTAATATAACCGAAACTACGTCGGTCAAAATCCCCAAGAAGATGACTCGTGACATGGTTAGTCCCATGTGCTTGTGGCATTACCGACTTGGCCACATCGGTACTGACCGAATCACAAGATTGGTGAAGGATGGTCCATTTGGTTTTCTAACCGTAGAAAACCTTCCCATTTGTGAGCCTTGCCTTAGAGGCAAAATGACAAAGCGGTCATTTAACAGTAAGCCTAAAAGATGTACAGGCACACTTTACCTTATACGTAGTGATGTATGTGGTCCCCTGAGTGTTATGACCCGCAACCAACATGTCTATTTCATCACCTTTACCGATGATTTTTCACGATATGGTTGTGTACCTAATGAAACATAAATCTGAATCCTTTGAAAAGTTCAAAGAGTTCAGACAAGAGGTCGAGAAACAGTTAGGGAGAGAAATTAAGGCTCTTCGATCAGATCGAGATGGCGAGTATCTCTCTAACGAATTCAGGGACTACTTGAAGGCCAATGGGATTATCTCACAGTTGGCTCCTCCTGCAACACCCCAGCTTAACGGTGTTCTAGAGAGGAATAGGACATTGCTAGATATGGTCCGGTCACCTCTCACACACTCAGAATTGCTCACATCCTTTTGGGGATATGCGTTAGATACCGCAATTTACGTGTTGAATCGGGTTCCAACCAAATCGGTTCTAAAAACCCCATACGAACTATGGACTGGAAAAAAACCAAGTGCCAGACATTTGAAGATTTGGGGTTGTCCTGCGCACGTTAAAAGAACGAATGCGGACAAGTTGGAACCCAAGACCAGCCATTGCCTATTTGTAGGTTACCTAAAGGATTTAATGGGTTATCTTTTCTATGACCCAAGTGAGTAGAAAGTGTTCTGCAGTCGAAATGCCCTATTCTTAGAGACGGATTATATCTTGAACACATATCGTCAGGAAATAGTTCTTGATGATGAGAGCTCAGGATCAATGGGAGATGTTCCGTAGGTTCCAGGTTACCAACCTAGAAGATCCACCCGGGTATCCAGGCCACCAGTCCGTTATGGTTATGATCATGATAGTTACCAGGTGGAAGCCTTGACTAGTGAGGAGGATCCCGTAACTTATGCGGAAGCTATGTTGGACATAGATTCTCAGAAGTGGGTGGAGGTAATGAGAGTTGAGATAGACTCGATGGAGGCCAATGGAGTCTGGACTCTAGTAGATCCGCCCTCCGGGGTAAAAGCAATTGGTTACAAATGGATCTATAAGAGGAAGAAGGGCCCCGATGGCAAGATTGAGACCTACAAAGCTCGTTTGGTGGCGAAAGGGAATACTCAAAACGAAGGCATCGATTATGAGGAAACATTTTCGCCCGTGGCCATTCTTAAATCCATTAGGATCCTGCTAGCTGTAGCAGCGTACCATGACTATGAGATTTGGCAAATTGATGTCAAAACCTTATTCCTGAATGGAGATCTTAATGAAGATATCTACATGCAGCAGCCGCAAGGGTTGGCATCGATTATGAGGAAACCTTTTCGCCCGTGGCCATGCTTAAATCCATTAGGATCCTGCTAGTTGTAGCAGTGTACCATGACTATGAGATTTGGCAAATTGATGTCAAAACCGCATTCCTGAATGGAGATCTTAATGAAGATATCTACATGCAGCAGCCACAAGGCTTCATTGTTGTTGGTCAAGAACACATGGTATGTAAACTTAATAGATCYATATATGGCCTTAAGCAGGCTTCTAAGAGTTGGAACATCCGTTTTGACTCTGCCGTCAAATCGTTTGACTTTGAGCAGAATCCAGATGAGCCTTGTGTTTACAGGAAGTCCAGTGGGGATAAGGTCACCTTTTTGGTGTTATATGTGGACGATATCCTAGTCATTGGGAATGATGTAGGAATGTTGACTTCGGTCAAGGTATGGCTTTCGTAGTAGTTCTCCATGAAAGATCTTGGAGATGCTTCCTATATACTGGGTCTTCGACTCTATAGAGATAGGTCGAAGCAAATAATTGGATTATCCCAGGCTGCTTACATTGACAAAATTGTCAAAAAGTACAACATGGAGAACTCCAAGAAAGGAAACGTTCCTTTCAGGCATGGAGTCACTCTCTCCGAAAAGATGTCTCCCAAGACTTCTGAGGAGATTGAGGGCATGAAAGACGTTCTCTATGCCTCAGCCGTAGGAAGCAGCATGTATGCCATGCTGTGCACTCGCCCTGACATTGCTCAGGCAATGAGTGTAGTAAGCAGATTCCAGGCCAAAAGAGTTTTGTCTGGTGTTTGATGGCAGTTCACTACAAATTCTGGGGTATACTGATGCCGATTTCTAGTCGGATACAGATGATAGAAAGTCTACATCTAGGTATGTTTTCACGATAGGATCGTGTGCTGTTTGCTGGAAAAGCAGCAAACAGGGGTCCACGGCAGACTCCAAAATCGAAGCCAAGTACATTGCCGCAAGTGAAGCTGCCAAGGAAGCTATGTGGATGAAGAAGTTCGTTCACGAATCAGGAGTGGTTCCGTCCAGGACATCACCCATCCCGTTGTTCTGTGACAACAATGGAGTGATCGCCTAGGCTAAGGAGCCTCTGGTCTACTCGAAATCAAAGCACATCGAAAGGAAGTACCATGTACTGCGGGAGATCGTTGGTAGAGGGGACGTCCTGATTCAAAAGGAAGCATCAACTGATAATGTGACAGACCCATTAACTAAGCCACTGACACAGAAAGTGTTTGAGAAACACCTGGAAAGTATAGGATTTCGGCTTATACCAGATTGGACCTAAGTGCAAATAGGAGCTATTGGACAGTTTTCAGTTTTTGTATGCCCTTAGCTTCAATCAATTCTGATGTACTTTTGATATTTAATGTAAATAAATGAAGTACATGTTTGATTCATGTTGTTTGGTATACTTCTATGTAAGACCCTAAAACTGGACACTTAATGAGACTTGTGTTGGTTTTAAATTTTCACACCCGTTGGATAAGTCTGGGGAGATTTATCCTACCAAGGCTGACACTGGTGTATTGCAAACTATTGGGGTAGTTTGTCTCAGTCGCCAGGGTGACACCCAAGGCACACGCAGTGTAGGATTATTAGAACCCTTGAACCAGATTATGGTACTAACCCCTAGACCCGATTATAGTACTGCACTAGGTGTCGGATTGGGTTGTCTTTGATATGCCAATCAGTGAGATCCTTAGCGGGAGTCAAAACCTGGGTATGTTGGTACAGTCTAAGAATTCATCTAAGTGGGTGATCATAGTGACGGGATAAGCCCCTTTGTCGGACAAAGGTAATGATCGGGGATGCACTCTCTTTGATGGAAACCAAACTGCCGGCAGTTGTTTTTGCAAAATTTATATATATGATATATACCTAAGTATGGTTTTAAAATATTTGCAAATGGTTTTAATTCCCGGGATCCATGTAAGTAGAGAGTGCAGCACTGTTCTTTGCAATCGAGGGAGAGGCCCTCTCTTGTCGAGGCAGTGCTTGATCATTATGGGCTGAGAGGTTTAATTGTAAGGTCATTTGGAATGATACCTGATGGGCTAATCTTGCACTTGCCCACCGTCCCTGGGTTTTTATAAGATGGCTTGGCCCAGGGACCACTTAGTGTAAGTGTTGGGCCCATAGGGTCCATGTGATGGGCTCAGGGGGATCACTAGGCTCTCCAGTGAATTCGGCCAGGCTTTGTAACAGAGGCTGTGCCGAACCCATGTGGCTGGTGTGTAGATCAATGCTTGGATCCCACGCCATACAAAGAAGCCCAACTAGGCAGCAGTTTATAAGACTTTTTGAGCACTTGATTCTTATTGGGCCWAAAGCCCATTTTGAACTGGGCTGATTTAATCAGTCATTAACAAGGGGCGGATCTAAGATTAGGATGAGCCCAAAAGCTTATCTAATCTGCAGATGGGATTAAGAAGAGTCTTAATCCAAATACAGATTTGGATAAGGGCAACTCCTTATATGATCAAGAGATTTTTCTTAATCATTAAGCAATTGGAGGAAACCCTATTTGAATTACAAGAATTCGAACCCTAGGAAACACTCAACACACCCTGTAGTTTTGAGATAGGATCTCAGAAACCCTAGAAAAGAAAAGCAGTTCGCCACCTTCTTCTCTAGCTTCCTCTTGTTGCAGCCGCCACCATCTATTGCAATTCGATTTCTTTGTCAGAGAAAGATCAAGAAAAGTTATTGATATCAGTCTTTGCTGAAAGGCTGATTCAGTTCGGTACTCATTGCTTCCAAAGGATTCTTGTGAAGAATTCAGTGTGTAGGACGCACTCTGTTGGTTCTATTCCACGGTTGTTGTGCCATCTTCAACAAGAGCAGATCTTGGTGTCTTTTTTCGGCGTGAACACCAACTTTGGGATATATTATTTCTCTGGATCAAATATAATCACTCCCTTCTCTTTTGGTTCATATCTGTTTCGGTTCTGGTTCAAGTAGGATCCTTGAATCTTGATTCTAAAACAGGGAATGTGATTCCCAATTGGAAGGTAGAAAATTTTTGAAATTCGCCCACCCATTCCACAACATTTTTGGCATCCATACGATGGATTCTACCATCCCCTTTCAGGAGTCACTTGTGACAATGTGTCGGCTAGCAGGCGCCAGCAGAGGCCAATAGTGGGGCGAGCGGGGTGGCCCTATGCGGACTAGGCAGGCCCTATCGCGGGGCACCGCATGGCTCCGCCATATCCTCACAGTTAGCCCTCGTATGGCTCGCATCTGGGCTGCTCGAGCCCAACTACCCCCTAGGCAACTCCGATTATAATACAAGGCACCTCCCACAAGGTAACTAACTCTCTCTGGAACCTTTAAGACTCTTGGTATTCTTCTTTCTGAGGACTTAGTGCTTAATAGTGACCTCGTATGGGTGCCTCTGCACTGAACCTTCTACTTACCTTGACCGTCGGAGTCCTTGGCTCAAGTCTTCACCCGAGGCCTCTGACACTTCCTTGCATAGCAAACTCTCAAGGCCCCTTTAGACCCCTTGTACACCCTAGCGAGCATCCCGACTTTGACACCAACTCTTCAGAGATCATCCACTTCGGCCCCTAGGCCTCGGCCTCTCTAAAGGAATGAGAGATCCATCATATGGATGGCCGAACCCTGCATGTAGGTTGGGCGAAATTTCAAAAATTTTCTCTCCCCTCATTTGGGAATCGCATTCCCTGTTTTAGAAAATCTGCATTTTCAATGATCAATCTTGAACCATAAACCGAACCAGATTTGAAACTAGAAGCAGGAGAGGGATATACCTGATATGGAGAAACAATATCTCCCAATGGAGGTGTTCACGCCCAAGGAAGGAACCAAAGACCACACCCACTGAAAATGGCGTAGTGTAGGATGGAGCAGAATCAACAGTGTTCTTCCAAAGAACTAGATCCTTTGCAAGAATCAGTTGGACGGAACGTGAGCACGACTTCCAATCAGCCCTTCCACAAAGGACTGATATCAAGAATTGTTCTTGATCACTCCTATTGTCGTGAAGATGCACTGGGAATGGCGGCAGCGGCAGGAAGGAGGCGGCAAGGAGAAATCAGCGAAGTCTTACTGGAAGTTGTTCTCTCTTCTGTAATCTTTCTCTGTAGGTGATATTGTTATGATGCCAAGAGGCTGTCACCCCGTCCTCCTTTTATAACCTTAAAGGGATCAGCTCCTAATCCTATTAAGAGTTGCTGATCCAAATCATATTTGGATCTGAATTCCCTTTAAATGATAAGGATAGACATTTATCTTATCTGTAGATTAGATCAGCCCTCTCCTATCTTATTGGGAGATTTTCATATATAATCTGTATTCAGATCTGAACTCTCTGAGTGGATAGGGTAAGACCCTAACCTATCTGCTAATCTAATCTAAGATCCACTTATTTATTTAATTAATCAAATCAGCTCAGTTCGAAATGGGATTTAGGCCCAATAAGTATATGTGCTCACTTAGCTTCCAAACGGTTGCCCAATTGGGCTTCCTTGTATGGCGTGGGACCCAAGCATTGATCTACACATCAGCCACAAGGGTTTGGCACAGCCTTTGACCTAACCGAATTCACTGGAAAGCCCAGTGAACCCCTTAAGCCCATCACATGGACTCTATGGGCCCAACACTTACACTACGTCCTCCCTGGGCCAAACCACCTTGTAAAACCCAAGGACTGTGAGCAGATGCAAGATTAACCCATCAGTTATTACCCCCAATGTTCTTACACTTAACCTCTCAACCCATAATGATCAAACACTGCCCGACAAGAGAGGTCTAACCGAATTCACTAGAAAGCCTAGTGAACCCCTTGAGCCCATCACATTGAATCTATGGACCCAACACTTACACTAAGTGCTCCCTGAGCCAAGTCACCTTGTAACACCCAAGGACTGTAGGCAGATGCAAGATTAGCCCATAAGGTATTACCCTCAATGGTCTTACACTTAACCTCTCAACCCATTATGATCAAACACTACCTGACAAGAGAGGACATCTCCATTGGCTGCAAGGAATAGTGTTGCACTCTCTACTCACATGGATCTTGGGAATTAAAACATTTTTGCAAACAATTTGTAACCATAATATATATTTATATCTGTATATAAAATATATTTTGCAAAACAAATTTCAATGATTAAATCGACTGCCAACAGTCTTGGTTTTCATTAGAGAGAATGCATCCCCGATCATTACCTTTGTCCAATAAAAAGACTGATCTTATCACTATGATTACCCACTCAGATGAATTCTCGAACTGTTTCAACATACCCAAGTTTTAACCCCTGTTAAAGATCTCACTGATTGACATATCAAAGACAGCCCAATCCAACACCTAATGCAATATCATAACCGAGTCTAAGGGTCAAGTGTAAATTTTCAGTTTTGCCCACTAATCACCAAGTTTTAGGGCAATACTGAAAATCTGATTCGGTTCAAGGTTTCAAGTAAACTTACACTGCATGTACCTCGGGTCTCACCCTGGCACCTGAGACAGGCCACCCCAACACTTGGCGGCACATCAGTACTTGAGAAGATAAATTCATAATATACATCATTCTGATTGGAATTAAGAGCATACAACTGTCTAACACTCTCTAGTACTTGAGAAGGTAGTCTGCCTCGACACACCCCTCCAACCTTCAACCTGCCCTCGGCTTCGGCTCCCTTTTCAAACAACTCAGAGCCTCGAAACCCTCGACCGTGTCCTGAATCTCAGAAGTGAACTTACAATGTTGTCATCGGCCAATCCGAGCGACAATAGTTTTAATTAAAACATTCATTACAAGGAAAAGGGAAAGTCCGGTTTGGGTAGGATTCAAGGGTGGGTTCTTTCAATAAATAAAAAGACGTGGACCTAACGAAGAACATTGGGATGGATGCTTATAGAAATCTCAACATCAAGCTTCTACTTCTCTAACCATCTTCGGTAAATCAACATAAGTTTAGCTTAATTTACTCCATGGCATTGATTCCCAATAGACTACTTAACCTTGTCGAGTTGAGTCGAGTAAAAAAAAGACCGGGTCAATGAAAATTTGATAAATAGTATAATTCTTAGCCATCCCACCTATGCCACTCGGAATGTGCTGCTCGCCCATGTATAACGAAACTATCAAGTTCACTCGTAAATGGTTATATAGTCTATTAGTGTGGCGGGCAATAGGGGTAAGCATGGGCCGATTCGGTTTGGTTCCATAGCAGAACTTGGAACTACCCATTTGCTCACCCCTAGCAGACAACATATCCAGGATTTACCTAAATAGAAATGCACTTTTTAATATTTACATGTCCACAAAAGTTAGTTATCAACTCAGGAAAAACCCTTTCTAAGAACCATTAGTTAAGCACAAGATGAGTCACATATTTTGCAATGTGAGGAATTAATCATGTGGCTGATTTAACCTAATGATTGTATCCTCTAGACTCTAGAGCAGCCACATGCTTACTCCCCCACATCATCTCTATGCCCCCACCTTGTCTTTGAATTTTCCTAGGGGCTAGGTCTGCATTTCATTAACATAACAAATCTTTGAGATTTAATGTCATTACAAGAAAACACCTTTGACTTGTATTCAGAATTCCCCAAAAAATAGTAACATGTAAAACTTATTTCATAAACTAGGGCACTTCATAACTCTTATTCCAACTTAGCATAAGAAAACAGAAAATACTAGAAATTAGTAACTCATGCTTTTACAATAAAGAATAATTAAAAAAATTGCTTCAATTAAAATTCATGAGAATCATTGTGAATAGTAAGCCTGAAAATTACTATAAATAGAAAATTTATGTAAGGTCCAAACTTAAATCTCTAACAATACTGAAAAACTAAAACTAAACCCCAAAACTACTATTATAGGTGACAGCCAGTAGGTCAACTACTATTATAGGAGAGTTCCATTTTGAGCACGATTTAAAGAACCCAAAAATTAGTCATATTGATGCCAAGATCAAAAACACATTTTTTCTCAGTTTTGAAAAAAAAAAAAAAAACATACAACCATAAAACATGTTTTCTTGTATTTTCATTTTGAAAACCAATTTGTTTGGAAACCATACAATTTTATTTTATTTTTGGAACTCAACAAGAAAAGCAATTCACAATGGAGAATATGCTCTACAGGTGCTACCCCTCCTCCGAGACATACCACAGAACAACTTTCAGCCAGCTAAAGATGAATATGATGTTGCAAGTCTTTACCTGTTGCTTTTGAGCTACCATTGCAAAGAAATACACCATTAATCATTATCTGCTGAAAAAGGACAGTTCATTCGTCAACTCTGATTTTCATAAATATACATTATAAAACTGCACATAATCATTGTACAATGTGGTCAACTGACATATTTTGCCTAGTGATGGAAGAACAAATAATAGACTTAAAAATTCCCAACTTTTGCTGTTTTGGGCAACAGAATGATTTTACAATCATCAATAGGGACAATAACGTAACCTTCTTGCAAACCTTTTCAGGTGGAAAGTTCTCGATGGGAGCTATTCAAGCCTATACGGATCAAATATTAGTTGAGACTGAAACAACTGCAAAGCCGCTAGCACAACCTTTCATAGAACAAAGTGCTCAAGAATAAACAAACAAGATTCTATGCAGTTGCTAGATTCTGAAATATTTGTTGAAGGGCCCGCGGCAAGTTTAACACAATCTCTGCATAGGCTGCGCATTTGGGATTAAGACACAAACAGAAAAGATCAGAAAAGGATGTCAGTAAAACATCACAAAAATTAAGTGCTTTTTATTGAAGCCACCAAGTGCAGGGACCATAAGATCTCAATGTAATTGATAGAGATCCCGATGGTCTACCTAAAACATATACTAGAATTCTTTATTTTGATAAAGTTACACCTTCGGGCAAGCTCATGGTTCGTAAAGCATCCTCAGCATAAGATAGGCGAGCTGGAACTGGCTGTGTCCCCAATGCTACATTTCCTTTCTTGTTTGTTGTTCCTGTTATTGAAACTCTTCTAGATGGATGCACTGGCCATGCTAAAACTCTGATTCGAGTTGGTAGTACAGATCCAAGATCTGCATATCTAAGACTGATGGTGACCTTGCTGCATAAGAAAATGAACCCATTAGTATACTAATAAAAAATGGTTTTTGAAGATGCCGTTCGAATAAAATAAATAGGCACATCAGTTTTCTCTATTTTTTCTTTTTTGTTTTTTTTGTTTTAGAAGACTTTGAATCAGTCGATCTAATAAAAAGACAATAAACTAGCAAGAGGTTGTAGAGAAGATGAAGGGAAGAGAGTATTCAAGGGGAGAAAGAATGAAAGAGGAGCAAAATACTTGCCGCACCACATAGCTACCCAATAGTAAACGAAAGCAAGAAAGCTACATACTGCTACCACTAATAAAATAAATAACAGCTGAATATTGTCAATACTCTCCCTCAAGATGGGAATATATACATATAAATATATTGATCATTCCCAACTTGCTTAAAACATTTTCTAGCTTATTATTAACAACCGCTTTAGTAAAAATGCCTACCAACTTCATGCTAGATGTAACATAAGGCAAGCAAACTTCTCTTGTAAACACTCAATCCTTGATAAAGTGTTTATCCACCTCAATATGTTTAGTCTTGTCATGCTGAACAGGATTTGAGAAAAATTAATGGTGACCTGATTATCACAATACCACATTAAGGGCTATTCCATGTTAATTTCGAGCTCCCCTAAGAAAGAATCAAATCCAAAGCAACTCTGAAATACCATGTTCCATAAATTTCATGTGGCCATGATTACCAAATAAAACACACCTCCTGGGATACATATTAAGATAAGCAAGAATCCTATGAACAGTTGCTGAGTACTCCATGGTGCATGCATGTATTGACATACCACACTTGGAACATATAAGCTATTTGGACTAGTCATGCATAAAGTATAGTAGCTGGTCCACCAATCTCTGGTATCTCCTTACATCCTTGAATAACTCTCCATCAAAACCATTAATCTTATGATCATGATCAATAGATGTATCAATTGGCTTAATACCCAACATCATTGTCTCCTCCAAAAGGTCAAAAACATGCTAACGTTGGGAAATAAAAAACCCATGTCTTGAACAAACAACCTCAATCCCTAAAAAAACTAATGAAGCTCCCCAGGATCCTTGATCTCAAACTCCCAAAGTAGAAAATTCTTTAACACATCTACCTCGATTGGATCATTAAATATTGCCACAAGTCCGCATAAACAAGGAGAGCTGTCAACAAGGAATCCTTCCTTTCAAAAAAGAATGTATCATTTGTTGTGCCTGGATATAACCAAACTAAACCTAGGCTCCTCTAAATCTATGAAACCATGCTTTGGGTGATTGCTTCAAGTCATTTAAAAATTTCTTCATCCAACACACATTCTCTTCACCAATGTTACAGTGAAAACAAAGTGGTAAAGACAAATAGAAACCTCCTCTTATTGGTCACCTTTAAAGAAAGTAATCTTATTATCAAGCTGAAATAGAGGCCATGAAAACGTATTTAAAATGGTGCACAAGAGCCTGGGCAATGTCATTTTGTTGAAGGATACTAACCTCATCAATCACCAATTTTGACACAATTCTTTCTTCTCCTCCCATTTTCCATGGCATGAAAATAACTAGTATTTCTAACCCCCTCTTTCAGCCACTTGCTCCTTGAGTTTTGCATCTAACAAGTTTCCTCTTTGAATAAAATATCCTCCAATTCCTTCCTTAACACCCACCTCTCATTCCTATCATTCTCCACAAGTGGCCATAAGCTACTTTAAGATCCAAATCCTCAATTTTGTCTATTATGTGTTGCTTTTGCTCTTCCAATCTTCCAAATTCTTGAATGTTCCACTCTTTGATTTTACCTTTAAGTTCCTTCAACTTCCAATGAAACATCATCCCTTCCCACTTCACCCTTGGATTGCTTTCCTACCACCACACCTTGATCTTGTCAATAAAGCCATTGGAGCAGAGCCACATACTTTCAAACCTGAAAGGAGCTGGACCTCTACCATCTAAATCCTCCTCCGATAAAGAGACTGACCAATGGTCCGAGGTCACTCTTGGCAAAGATCTAGAAACAAGACCGCTCCAGTGATTCTCCCAATCAATTGTAAATAAGAGCCTATCCAGTTTGGAACAGATCGATTCAGCCTGCATGTTGGACCAAGTGAAGTTTCTATAAGCAAGAGGAAGTTCCTTAAGCCAAAAAGTGTCAATGAAAGAAATGAGCCTCCTCATATTCAAATTATTTCTCCTTCCCGGATTGTTGGTCTCTTCCAAAAATCTTATTACATTAAAGTCCCCTCCCAAGCACAAAGTTCCATCCCACAATCCCTGGATATCCTCCAATTCTTCCCACTGCTTATTTTGTTCCCGATACCCATTAGGTCCATACAGATTTGTCAAAACTCATTCAAAACCATCTGACACTCCTAAATTTGATAGGAACTGTGAATTTACCCACCAATTCTTCAATTCCAACTATGGAGTCACCATTCCATAATGTCAAAATACCGCCTCAAGCTCCCCATGAAGGGGACATTGCCCACTTAATCCCTTGAGCTCTCCAAACACCCACAGCCCATCTCTTATCAAAATCCACCAGCTTTGATTCCTGAATTGAAATAATATCTGGTTTCTCCTTCTTAAGGACCTCTCTTATAATGGATCTTTTCCTTATAATCTTCATAACCCTTCTTCCTACTCCTTTTCCCCTTCAATATCTTTTTTCAATCTTTCCACTCCACTGAACATCCTTTTCCTTGTTTTTCCTCCTTCCTTAATCTTTCTTAAGTAAACGTTCATATCGATTGGTTCTTGCACTGTACACCCTATTTCTTCCACAAAATCGGTCACTGACTCACCCAACCAAGATCCTTTCTTTTTCCTTTCCATCTCCTCAAGTTCTCCCCTAGAATTTATACTAAGGTTCTCAATCATCTCCCAAATTTTCTTACCCCTCACCTCCTCTACTTCAACACTCTCACCAACTCCACCTTCCACTTTCCCATTTACAGGTTGCGGGACATCGGCTGAACTGGGACCTAGAACATCAAAAGCAGCCACAGAATAACATTTAATATCAACAATGGAAGTGACATGCATATCTGGCACCTTGTGAGGGGAGGAAACAGCTATACAAGAGAATTGGTCTGACTTTCCAAGTTCCAGAATTTGAACCACACCATCCACCCTAGCTTGGGTTCCCTCCGGAAGGTTTCCAACTGGAGAATTAATACTCTGAATACTACCAAGACTCTGTTGTCCACCCCCATCTGGATCCCCCCTATTTAGTCTCTGAAGATCCTCAACTGTTACCTTACAAGCACCTTGCCTCAAGGAATTTGGTTCAGTCACCCTCTTGATTAGGTTTCAGTTATCCACCTCTTCAAACAATTTGTACTCCACCATGATACCACCACTCACTGCCACTAGATCCAAAGTCGAGGTCTTCTTGGGACTGTTATTTTCCCCACTGAATAGAATATCAGTATTTAGAGAATCATCAACATTCCCATGTTGTTCCTCCCTCCTCTCCACCATCTTCGAAAGGTAGAATCTCAGTTTCTAAGTCATTCTCATACTCCAACTGTGCGCAATCCTCCCATCCATTCTCAACATCATCAGCATCCTCCACCCTACACCTTGAGTAACGAGGGTTGGGGCGACCATCCATTGGATGTTGTTCTTCTCGTAGTTACCTAGCTCCTGTCCACCGTTGGCCATGATTTGGGACAATGACAAACCCAAATTATCGTCCGTAGTCCACTTGTTCTTAGACTCCAATCGAACATCACATGAAAATGCCTTATTAGCCAACTTATTGGAATTTTTCAATGAGTTGCTAATAGACCTGTTCATGGGTCGGGCCAAGCCGGGCTTGATCCGGCCTTTCACTCTATATTAACAGATTTTTCTAAGGCCCAAGCTCGAGCCCGGCCCGACCATCGGGCCTACAACTTGGGCCCGAGCCCGACCCTCATAAAAAGCCCGAAGCCCAGGCCTGGGCCCGAGCCCGAAATTTAGCCCATACTGTTACTACTGCTGAAGCAGCTGAATAGAGAGAGAAAGAGAGAAATTATAAAGAAAAGAATAAAAAAATGTATATATTAAATTATAAATATATATTTTAATAAATATTATATTATTTATATCTTTTATATAATATATAAAATACATATTATATATTTTATAAATATATGACCAAGCCCAACCGGGGTGCCGGCCGGGCCGGGCCATCGGGCTACCCAGCCCATGAACAGGTCTAGTTGCTAATACTCACTTGGCACAGCACTTGCCAGGTTGGCATCATCTTCAACCTCTCGTCGTATCATCCACAATGATGCTTTCATAATCCACACCTGATACCAAGCACCATGAGTAGCAACTTCAATCAGTATTGGAACGAGCTCAGGGTTTCACCCCTCCAATCAATAACTTCACTCAAAGGCTCTGCAAATCAGTTTCCAGTAGAACTGCACCCAAGGATTTGGCAAGACAATTTCCAAAGATAAAGTGGTAAGCCATGAAGGGTGATTTCAAAAGCTCCATTGCCTAAATCCTTTGTGTTACATGACGGGAACTAATCTTCAATCAGAACTATATCTGAGCCAATCTCCATCATATGGAAATCAATCTCGCTATCCCCAGTGTTCAATAACGCTTTTTTTTTTATTGAAAAGGAAAATAAAAACTCCATCAGTCACTACCATTTTGGATTTGATGTTGTTCAAGATGGTCACCCAGTCAGTAACTTCCTTTGCCACCTTAATAACCCGGTGCTGCCCTCAATTGTCTAAATCACTATCCAATAGTGATCTTTGCAGTTTAACCAAACTGTAAACTATAACCTCTTGTTGCTTATCCTGACAAAGCACCTCTTCTACTTCAACCTTACCTTTCTCATCCAAAACGACATGGGGCAGCACCTATTTACATTTTATTTCTTTGTTAGCTTCCGATTCTTTCTTCACAACGAGAGCCCAAAGACTGTGAAGCTCTTCCACCCCATACCTTGTTTTCCTTCAGGGATACACACCATCTGTTTTTGTTTTGCCCGGAGAATTCCACCACAACAATGAACCATCTGTTCTGGTCGCACCTAATTCCATTTGATAACTTCTTCTTGGCCTCTCCAAAGTGCACTTCCATCCTTCTTTCTTGACTGAAAAGAGAACCCCATCAAAGAAGCATTTCGGCCAATGTGTGGCTTCTGCCATCAAGAAGACAATTGCTTTCCCTGGTTCTCTGAGTTTTAGAGAGGATTGTGCTTTAATTTTACCTTCTTCGAGCAAAATATTCTTGGCTTCAATCTTCAGTTCGACTCTCCGTTCTCTCTTAACAAATTTTATGACAAGTTGGCTATGTTTTTTATGGCTTATGAGCCATCATTTTTCTCCCTTCATAATCCTGCAAAATTAGAAGCAGCAGAGAAAGGAAGAAAGGGAAGAAAGTAGAGAGACCATCGAACCTCTCTCCAGTCCCCCATAATGATATTTTATTACAAAAGATCATTATGGGGGACTGGAGAGAGGTTCGACAGTCTCTCTTCTTTCTTCCCTTTCTTCCTTTCTCGGCTTCTTCTCTCTTCATCTTCCTTTCTTTGTCTACTTTATTTTTGGATTTATATAGGTCAGATTTTGGACAATTCTCCAAAACTACTCCTAGGGAAGCGCCAAGACACCAATATATCGAAAACCCACACCGAAAATCAGTGATCGGCCAGCTCTATTAATTCATTATGCAATCAGCTGGTCCAAGGACTACAGAAGAATCACCTATGAGAGATGTAGGTTGTGCTTTGGTAGTGACATGGACCTATTTTGATTATTTCAAATAGTCCAGCCTGTCTAGAGAAACATAAGAATAGAAGACACAAGTCCAAATGTCTAGGGAAATATATGTATCAGCCTGTCAACAGAAGTTCCATTTAAAATTTTCTTATACCAAACCTATTGTGATTATTTCGAATTTTACCACTGTCCTTGGACAAATTTGCAATTCTTAAAGCCACCCTGAACTTCTAACATATTCATCCTTTGCACATTCAAATCTTTCATCCATTCAATATTAGAGAAGATTCTATATCATCTGACATCTAGAATGACCTAACTGTCATAGTGTGATACTCTCCATGTAGCCTCATTTATCATAGAGGTTATGAGGCAGAAAGACTAACAAAAAATCAAAGTATCCATATGAGATCAGAATAAACATGCACCTACCAATCAAAATCATCCAGTACAAATTCAATTACATGGTATGGAAGGCTATGGTAAAGCTCTCCAATCTGATTCCCATACAATTCCTTAATAAGACGAACCTAAAGCACAAAAAGAACAGGGATGAAATATGAATTACAGTGTGTAAACCAAATGGAAGAAAATATGCAAGAGAAATAGAAATTAATTTTACCAGTTCCAGAAAAATGATTTTACAGTGTGTAAACCTAAATCCTAAACAGATATCTGTACAAATCTTTCAGAAGATCTTCCAAGGTAACAATATTATCAGTTCCAGAAAAATAATTTTAAATTCAGTTTACATTCTGTGAGCTGATGTTCTTAATTCTTTTACAAGGAAGCATTGGAAAGCTTCAATTTCGATGTCATTGGAAACTTAACAATGTCAGCAATCTTCAGTTAAACCTTGAGCAATGGTTTAGATATGAATATAAACGCACAATCATGGAAAACCTAGTGATTTCTTTTGCCCTGCTAAATAATTGGGGAAGAAGAATCAAAGAGTAACAGAGTAGAAAAGTAAGATCTCTCTATTGTTGAAGAGGACAAACTAATGAGAATTTTTGGTAATTTTCAGTTTACTTGCCAATGGTTTTCTAGTCATTGTATTATTCTATTGTACAAGTGAAAGAGACTGACCCAAGTCGCCTTTGCCTTGCTCAATTGGTTACTTGATCCTACCCATCAAGGAAGCCTGCTGGCATTGCATGCTAGGCCTAAAAAGTGGTTATGCTACTAGGCCAATATATATAAAATGAATATGAACCTTACAGCTTGATGAAAGGTTCTTTATAGAGATTTCTAATGAAGATACAAAAGTGATTTGACTTTTTTTTTTTGAATTTTTCAAGATTTTCTTGAGGAAAGTTCACAGAAATTTCATTTTGAGGTTTTCTGGTTGGTGCAATTGACAGTTTTCTTTTTTCCGAGTTGATCATATAGAGTTTTAATCCCAGACAAATTTCTTAGCCTGTATAACACACTCTTTTTGCTTGAATATTTATGCTCAAGCCTAGAATTGATGTTTTCTATGTGCATCTCTGAAAGAAAACAGGTACAACGTTGTGGGTGTCTGATTTTTGCTTGAATACTCATGCTCTAGCTAAGCTATCAGCTAGGGTATTAACCGATCTAGGGATCAACCTGAATGAGCAGTTCAGGATGCCTCAGTTGAACTTGACGGTCCCTTTCTATTGTTATATTTCTCCATCTGTGCTGCATAGTTGTCAAGGCGACTAGGTGAGGGTAGGCGACCATGGGGCGCCCAGGCCCCTAGGCAATGGAATCTATAAATATAAAATCTATAGATTTCAGCCATATAATCAGTCATATATAACAATGATAGGTTCGGCTGTTAAAAACTGAAGTGAGAAGTGAGAACAATGACTGAATCAGTGAAGGGAGAATAGGAGTATAGGTGGAGACCCTGTTTTTTCAAAAAAAAAAAGCAAAAAAATGGACTCATGGGGTGGACGACTGAGAGTGACTACTGACGACTGAGAACAGTCATGGACTCGTGGGGCGGAAGAAGAAGAAGAAGAAGAAGAAGAAGAAGAGTGGAAAGGGAGGATTGCACTCCGGCTTTCACATGCTTTCGCGCTGACGCGCTCAAGCCGTTCGCTAACAGCATGATGAAAAACGGATGCGCAACAAGCAACTCCATGAACGCTAGCACTCTCTTCGGTTCTTTAAGTTCATTCACTGTAGGTTCTCTTACTTGCTCTAGTGGCTGGCGAACGCCAACCGAGAGGGGAGCAAGCCCCTGTTTTTTCAAAAAAAGAAATGAAAAAATGTCTGAGCTGAGAAGAGAGAACTCAGGACTGATTCGACTGAAATCTGGGAAGAAGAAGAAGATGATGATGAGTGCAGAAAGGGAGGACTCACGGAGCCCCTGTTTTTTAGAAAAAAAAAGGAAAAAATGTCTGAAATCTGGAGAAGAAGAAGAAGAAGAAGACTAGAAGAACTTACCTGCTGGAGCTGAGGTGCGATGGAGTTGGGCTGGGGCTTTGTTAGGAACCTGCCTAACTCAGGGCTCTTCGAGGGGCCAACCTCCTGAATTCTTGGAAGGAGAGAGAGAGAGAGACAGAGAGAGAGAGAGAGAGCTAGAGAGAGATTAATGCTGAAAGAATCAATGTCTTATTTCTCTTGTGCTTTTCTACTTATACTGTTTTACAATCTTGATTTCTTTCTGTTACAGCTGTTGCAAGTGGATGATTAGTTGTGCTGATGTGGCCTCCTCTTGTGAAACTGATTAACTGCTTTCTGTTGGTCTGTTCCAGCAGTCTTTACAATCCCCCCTTCCTTTAGAGCGACCTTGCCCTCAAGGTCTAATGTGGGAAAATTTGATTGCAGATCTAAGTAGGATTCCCAGGTTGCATCCTCTTCTGGGAGGTTAGACCAAACAACTAATGCTTCTGGTATGACTCTACCACCCCGGCGCACCCATCTGAAATCAATGATGCGGGCTGGCTCAGTCTGCACTTGTCCTTCTCAAAAGGTGGGAAGGGTCGCACTTGTAATGACTCCTGACTTCGGCCCTTTCTTCAGTAAGGAGATATGGAATACAGGGTGCAGTTTTGATGTTGCCGGAAGGTCCAGCTTGTAGGCCACTGATCCTATTCTCTCCAGGATTTTAAATGGTCCAAAATAGCACGGGCTGAGTTTGTTCCACTGTCGGCTTGCAACTGAAATCTGTCTGAAGGGTTGTAATTTGAGAAACACCCAATCACCTACTTCATATTGGACATTCTTGTGATGTTTATCATAGGTGTGCTTCATCCATTGCTGTGCCTGTAAGAGATGATGTCTCAATTCCCTTAACACCTCATCTCGTTGCGTTAGCTGTTCTTCTACGGCCGCTACGATGGTGCTCCCTTTTTCATAACGAAGTAGAGGGGGAGGGTCCCGACCATATAAAGCTCGGAAGGGTGTCATCCCAGCGGCACTATGGAAGGAGGTGGTGGTGTACCACCATTTGGCCCAGTGGATCCACTGAACCCATTGTCTTGGTCGATCTCCCGCAAAGCATCTCAGATATGTTTCGAGAGTCTTGTTAACCGCCTCTGTCTGTCCATATTGGGGGTGGTAGCTAGTTGACTTGAACAGTTTAACCCCGTGCAGGCAGAAAAGCTCAGCCTAGAAACGGCTCATAAAAATAGGGTCCCTGTCTGCTACAATTGAGCTGGGGAGCCCGTGTAGGCGCACAATTTCCCGGAGGAACAATTCAGCAACTGTGACTGCTGTAAATGGGTGTGATAGAGGTAGGAAATGACTGTATTTCGTCAGTATATCCACTACCACAAAGATAACAGTTTTGCCGGCAGAAACGGGCAATCCCGTGATGAAATCCATTGATATATCATCCCAGACTTGGGTTGGTATTGGGAGTGGTTGCAAGAGGCCTGCTGGTGTTGTAGTGGCCGACTTGTTTTGTTGGCATACTGCACACCCAGCTATGAAGTTCTGGATAGATGTACGCATGCTTTTCCAATGGAATTGTGTGGTGATGCGCTTTTGTGTTCGTAGGATGCCGGAGTGGCCACCTGTGGGTGAGGCATGGAATAATTCCAGGAGCTTCCTGAGATGAGCAGAATCTGCCGGAATTTCCAGATGTCCTTTGAAGAAGAGTAGATCATTCTTAATGGTGTACCCGGGGTGCAGTGAAGGATTTGCCAATACTTGGGCCTTCAACTACTGTAACTCCCTATGGGATTGGGCTTCTTTTCGCAGTACATCCAGGAGTGGAGAAGTTGGGGAAGATACTAGTAACTGAAATGATTGTGGGTGCCGTGAGAGGGCGTCAGCCACCCGGTTAGCAGCCCCTGCTTTGTACTCAATTATGTAGTCGTACCCCAGTAGCTTGGATATCCATCGTTGTTGTTCCGGGGATAGAACTGATTGATCCAATAAGAACTTCAAACCTTGATGGTCGGTCCGAATTATGAACCGTCTACCGAGCAAGTAGGACCGCCAATGTTGGACTGCTAAGACTATTGCTATTAATTCTCGCTCATAAACTGATTTGGCCCACTTTTGTGATGTTAAGGCCTTGCTGAAAAAGGCTAGTGGTCACCCCTCTTGCATGAGAACAGCCCCAACACCTTGACCGGAGGCATCACACTCAATGATGAAGTCTTTTGTGAAATCAGGCAATGCTAATGTTGGAGGGCTCGCAAATGCCTCTCTCAATTGCTCAAAAGCTTGTTGGGCCTGGGTTGACCAGTGAAAAGCGTCTTGTTTCAACAATTGGGTCAACGGGGTAGCTATTAGGCCGTAGTTTTTGATGAAGCGGCGGTAGTACCCCGTCAGGCCCAAGAAGGCCCTCAACTCTTTCACACTTTTGGGTTGCGGCCAGCCCATTATACTGGAGATTTTATCTGGGTCAGCCGCTACAATCCCCTTCTCTACAATATGTCCCAAGTAGTGAACTTGGTTTTGTCCAAAGGAGCACTTGGGACTCTTTAGCGAACAACTGGTGGGCCTCAAGTGTTGCAAGGGTGACCTGTAGATGATTCAAATGTTCCTCCCAATTGGGGCTATAGACCAATATGTCATCAAAGAAAACAAGGATGAACTTACGTAAATATGGCCGGAATATGTCATTCATTAATGCTTGAAATGTGGCTAGAGCATTGGTCAGCCCAAATGGCATGACCAGGAACTCATAGTGGCCATCATGTGTCCTAAAAGCCATTTTGTGAACATCCTCCCTATGTACCCTTATTTGATGATACCCAGCTCGTAAATCTAGTTTTGAGAATATGGTGGCTTGACTGAGTTCATCAAGCAACTCATCAATGACTGGTATTGGAAATTGGTCTTTAATGGTGATGCTGTTAAGGGCTCTGTAATCAATACAAAATCGCCACGTCCCATCCTCTTTTTTGACTAATAATACCGGTGAAGAGAATGGGCTATGACTAGGCTGTATTATCCCTTGCTTAAGCATATCTTGAACTTGCTTCTCGATTTCAGATTTTTGAAAGTAAGGGTATTAGTAGGGTCTTACATTGGTTGGGGCAGATCCCGGCATGAGGGGGATGCGGTGGTCATGCTCCCGGTGTGGTGGAAGTTCTTGGGGTTCTTTGAACACGCTGCCATAGTGCTGAAGGAGTTGTTGTAGGCGGCTTTGGAAGTCTCTAGGCCCATCTGGGCTGCTATTAGCTGAAGATGGGCTGGTCCAATTTGAGTCCATGTGCATGAATATGGGCTGATCCGGATCTCCTATTTGCTTTGTTAATGTTGCAAGACTGATGGGCCTTGGACCCTTGCATGTTTGCCCTTGTAGATGGACTGTAGAGTTCCCTGATGTGAAGTCCATGGTGAGAAGGGCCCAGTCACAGATCACGGGTCCTAGCTGTCTTAACCATTGAATGCCTAGCACCACGTCCGCTCCACTGAGATGAAGAGGATATAGGTCCATCGCAAACTGGTGACCCTGAACCTTTAGTGGTAGGCCCATGCAAATGCTATTGCAGGATAGGCTATTATCGTTGACCACATGAACCGTAAAAGTCGTTGGTTGAACCGGGAGTCCCATTTTATTCACCAAGACTTGAGTTATGAAGTTAAGGGAGCTGCCACTGTCTATGAGGATTGACACTTGGCGTCCTTGGATTAGTCTTGCAACTCTCATTGTTTGAGGGGAGGCAAGTCCCATAAGGGCTTGTAGAGATATTTCAGGTGTGCCATTGGATTGTATTTCCCACCCTGGGTTAGATTCTCCACAACCGGTGAGGTCGTCTTCCTCTTCGGCATCTGTTTGGAGGAGAAATGCTTGTTGTTTCTTGCAGCGATGGCCCGACCCGAATTTCTCTTCGCAGTTGTAATAGAGACCTTTGCCTCTACGGGCTTGCATCTCTGCCCAGGTCATCCATTTGAAAGGAACCAGTGGGCTTGGGCCCAGTATTCCTTCCTCCTTGTCTGGTGTTGTCGTCCTGGTTCCTAGACCCCATGGCCGTTGCACCTTTCTTGCTCGAGCGAACTTATCCTCATACAATCTTGCTAGCGTTGTCGCATTGATGACCGAAGTGGGCTGCCTCGCCTTTACTTCCAGTCACAGTTCTTCTTTTTAGGCCGCCGACGAAGCTTCCCACCAATGCCTTCTCCGTCCACCCTTGGACTCTCACGGCCAACCTTTCGAACTCCATCTGGTAATCTTTTACTAATCCCACCTGCCGCAGCTTTGCCAAACTTTCATCATGATCTTCAAACCCAGACGATCCAAAATGGATAGTCATGGTGTCCGTGAAGTCTGCCCAAGTTTGACGAGGGTGTCCCTATCGGTACCATTGAAACCAGAGGATAGCTTCCCCTTCAAGATGCGCAGAAGTGAGAGCTACCCTGTCTTGCCCAGGTGTCTCATGGTAATCGAAATACCGTTCGGCTCTGAGAATCCAGGGAGTTGGGTCGCCGCCTGAGAAGATGGGGAAATCGATTTTGGCTACTCTTGTTGCCGCCCCTGTTCTGCGGTTGTTTTCATTGTTGCGCTCTTCTTGGCTTCCTCTGTCGTTGTTCATTGCCCCCATGCTCTAGTCAAATGAGGAGAGCAGTGAAACCTTCCTTCATTTCTTTGAGATCTGAAGACATTCGATGGATCTCTACCTCCATCTGATCCACTCGGGTGTCTACAGACGTGTTTCTTGTGTTGATCATGTTGGCTCTGAAACCAACTTGTTAGGAACCTGCCTAACTCAGGGCTCTTCGAGGGGCCAACCTCCTGAATTCTTGGAAGGAGAGAGAGAGAGAGAGAGAGAGAGAGAGAGAGAGCTAGAGAGAGATTAGTGCTGAAAGAATCAATGTCTTATTTCCCTTGTGCTTTTCTATTTATATTGTTTTACAATCTTGATTTCTTTCTGTTACAGCTGTTGCAAGTGGATGATTATTTGTGCTGACGTGGCCTCCTCTTGTAAAACTGATTAATTGCTTTCTGTTGGTCTATTCCAACAGTCTTTACAGGCTTGAAGTCTTCGGTTCTCCTCCCTCTCCAATCGAACCAAAAAAAAAAACCCTTGACATAAAGAAAAAAAGGCTATATAGTTGGTCTTAATACTAAAATGATATCATGTAACCAGATTTGTTTTAAAAGAATAAAACATCCAATAAAAATATCAAAAAGTTTAAAAAATAATAATTTTTTAGATGGATGTAGGCACCTGCCTAGGCGCCCACTTGAGTCTCTAGACAGGCACCTAATATGCAAAACTTGTGGTGTTTGGGCATGGCAACCATGAAAAACTGCCTAGTCGCCTTGACAACTATGCTGTGTTGTGGAATCAGCTCGAGGCCATGGATTATAGCCATCGAATAATGCCTAACAAACTAACAGGCACCCCTGACAAACTAATGCCTTTTTCATCCCACACTATATTCACCCAGATTGCCCAAGCAGCACCCACTACCCATAAGATGGATTCTAACCCTTCCAACACTTTCCACCTGCTTGCTTGCCAGTATTTTGTGATAGGGTTTTATTGAAAATGGATCAATTCTACACTCCTTCCACCAACAGCTTGTAACTTAGACAACCTTATGTACTCCACCTTCCCATCTAATAGTGGTATTCTCTTCTAAAAATAGGAAACTGAACATCAACTCCTTGGTTAACTTCAAAACTTTAAGCAATTGAAATGACCTTCTAAATCAACTTATACAACCTTTGGACAAATATCACATAACCTCCCAATCACCCTGTATCAGGTTTGTTGTATCATAACGGCCTCCTCCTAAAACAGCTCTTTTAAGGTTAAGGAAAATTATAAACAGTTAAAAAAATGTTACATTAGGTATGAAGTACCGATACACCCCCTCCAGTGTATCAAGGTGTATCAATACTTTGAACCTTACACATGGTAAAGAATGCTGAATGAAAACTCATATTCCTCATCCAAACACAAACCCCATGAGATGACCTCACCTCCCTTGAGTCCCACCCAAACCCAACCACACCATACATACACAAGCAATAACTATTCACCACATCATGGCGAGGAATTTCTAGGCAGCATTAAAATTCTGAAAAGAAATAAAAATACAAAATATTATATATATATTGCACTATATAGTTCAATAAAACTGTATTTCATTAGTTACAATTAAAAAATGAGACAATTTAAATTAAAAAAAAAATCTCATAATATTCGTTTTAACCCAAAAAATATCTATTTGCTTCTCTTACTAAATAAAATAATATTAATGTGCCATTCCAGGTCTTAATGTACCACATGTGAATATCATCTCCATTCATGTATTCACCTATGACACATGGCAGTGGACCATACAATCCACAAACAAAAAGAATGATACTATTGATTTTCTTCAATTCTAAAATAAATAAATAATATATATCATGATACATGTAGAACTACAAATTTAGCAAAAACCAAATTTTAACACTCCATATATGAAAGCTGATACATAAGAGCATAAAAGCGAAATATTATACATATATACAACTGTTACAACTGTAAAATAAAAAATATAAAATTAAAAAATGAAAGATTCATATTAATACAAATTTATATATGTGATAAAAAAGTAACCATATAATTTGTCTATGAAATAAATTAATTGCATCCTAAATGTATAGAAATTGCAAATTAAAATAATAAATATAAAATTATGAATAAATTAAGTACAAAATTTCTAATAGAAGGTTATAAACATGAAATAAAATACAAAATAAAATTCCAAACATATTGGATTCTTATTAAAAATAAAAATGTAACAAAAATATAAGAATTGGCTATAAAAGAATTAAATTATACTCTAACATATATAAAATTTCATAAGCATATATTCTTAAATATATGAATTGTATTATCATATCTATACTACCTATAAAAGAGTGAATGCCTCTTTTTTCTGGAATTTCCATTGGACATTTTCTACCCCTTATCTAAGTAGCATACAACAGGCATAAAGAGGGCATATAAATCCTTACTCTCACTCCAAAAACTACCCCTTATCTAAGCAGCATACAACAGGCATAAAGAGGGCATATATATCCTTTACTCTCACTCCAAAAACTACCCACTTATAACAATTAAGAAACTGCCCATTTATAGCTGTTCAAAATCTGCCCATGAATTGTAAATAGTTTTATCATGGAGATATTGTCAAGTGCAAATGCACGTACATGTTTACTAGTATATACATAAATATGAATATATATGTCTGTGTATGAAACAATGTTTCTGAATTTTTGTAGTTGATACTTCTCTTAGAAGAACTTAGTATTGATCTAGATGCTCTTATGAGGTTGTATCGTCAAAATCAAGTGGAAATAAAGATCATCAATAACTTGGTGCCAATGGGAAATAAACATCACTAATCAAGTATCAGAAAGGCAAGGTGTACTAGGCAATTTTAAGAAACGTGTCGAGATACACTTGGGATATGCTTAGAAACTCAAATAAATCTTTAAAGTATTAATAATAACAAATAAATACAAGTTTTAAATGGCTTCAAATAATATATTTAAACGTAAAAAAATAAAAAAATAAAAAAAAAAACATATTTCATTGGTCTATATAAAGTATGAGATATATCGATACACAATTATCAAAGATAGAAAAATGATGAAAGAACTAAAATGTGCATGTATATACCTTATCTTTCCAAAAATCAATATAAGTTTACTTAAAAATCAAAATTCATATAATTATAGCAAGGAAATGGAGTATGGCCTAGTAATGGACTTATGATCATTACATTAATTTTCCTATTTGCAATAATTATAAGCACAAAAATGAATGGTTTGTCTAGTTTGTAATTAAGGAAAGATTATGAGAGAGAAAAATGTAGGAGCGTTTAAGGCTTAGTGTGGAAAGGGTGCAAATACAAATATGTACAATTCAAATACGAGGTCTAGAAATACCATATACAAGATTTTGCACTGAATATATTTGTATTTGCACTCTTGCCAAACTGAGACGCTGAGAAACTACCAAAATTCAAATTCAAATTTGAAAATATGCTTTAAATATAGGATTAATTAATGAGAATTCAAATTAGGTGTAACTAACAAAAGATTAATAAGAGAAAGAGAGAGAGGCAAGTATCGGCCAATAGGCTTATCAGCCTGTCTGATATGAGCTAGAATCATCCCAATACATACGAAAAGGGATGCAGCAGGTGATTTCTAGTTTCTACATGTTGTGTGTGTCAGGTCCTTGTTGGAACAATATGGCTCAATATGTTGCAAAACTTTAAACCTTGATTAGTGCAGTTTGATAACTGAACATATAGAAGTAAACAATAATGCAAAAGAAACCAGGAAAGAAGCAATCAAGAGTTTTCATATTCATGAACCAAAGGCAGTTTCATAATTTCTAGGTGATTTAGATTTTAGTCTAAAGTTTATTTCTAGTTATGTTTCAATATTCTAGAAATGTATTATCCTTAGTAAATAAGGAAATTACTAATAATATCAACTTTGACACTTACTATTTATAGTAATTTTCTGTACCATCATTTATAGTAATTTATGGTTCCTGACATTAAGTTAGTTTTAGTGGAATTGTAAGATATTTATAAAGGTGTCATAGTTTGAATATTTCAATTTGAATATAAGAGGTAGAGAGTAAGGTTGAGTTTGAGTGCTTATTTGAAAAATAAGTGCTTAAAAATAAGAGCTTATTCTAATAAGAACTCATGAGCATTTGATGAAAAAACACTTATTTCAAACAGGGGTAGTATGGGTGTTTTAAAAATGGTGTGGTGAGTCGAGACAAGCCAGAAAGGAATAAGCACTTAAATCTCAAACGCAAATAAGTGCTTATTGGTGTGGTCCTGGCCCAAAATAAGTGCTTATTTGAATAAGCACTCCCAAACTTAACCTAAATATAACCAGTAAGTTGCTAGTTTCTGATTGGTCTATATAAGAGTACCAATATGCCTAATAAACTGCCATTCACCTTACTCTTATTGTGCTGTTTTCTGATTTGAGCAATAAAGAATTGAGTTTTCTCTTATGAATGTCCTCTCTCACTCTTAGCAACAGAAAATGTATTTCCCAAGCATGGTCTCAAAAAAATTTAAATAAAGAACAAATTTACAGCTGAGGTACCAACAGAAGAGTACCTTCCATATGATCGAGTTTTGTTTCCGATATTTTTACACTATGCTCGATGCCTCCATAATCTTCCATCTGTGAGTAGGAAGGGAAGGCACTACAGAGGTCTACCTGAAAGACGATATTGGCGGAGTGGGGAGGTTTCTGTGTGGTTGATAGCACAGAAGAGGATGAGTTCTAAGTTCAGCAGATACACAGGGCTTCTATCAGAATGCATGTGGGGATCCTCGGAGACCCCCCTATTTAATAGAAACTCCCACAGGATAGGGGAAGGAACTTTCCCACTCCAGAAAGTGGTCATTTTGTTAGATCTAAACCACATGGGCAAATTAGGGCTTCACCACATGTCCATGTGGTTGCTGATACTTGAGTTCACTCTTTCCCAATGTTCACATGCGAGCACGGCTGTTGCTACAACCCCTTCTAGAACCTTGATTGCATGCACCATAGGAGATGAAATTTTAAAAACATTTGTGTTGATAAAGGTTGTGCAATGAGTAGCATAGAACCGATGTGTAGTAGTCACGAGACAAAATACTAGTTTCATTTTACTATGTTATAAACATTAATAAAGTACCTGTTCCCGTCTATCCACATAGGCCTGCAAAAGTTCTCCAATGTAATCGATGAATTTCTGAAAACAACACTTGAACATTAGTTTAATAACCTTAAGTATATCCAAATGAATTAATAGTGAAAAGCTTAAACGGAAACAGGTATACTGAAATCAGTAAATACACCAATGATGCCAAACAACATTACCATTGCATTGGAAGAGAGAAAATCATTTTCTGCTTCACGTATTGGCAAAAAAAAAGGAACTGTGTGTTCAATGACAGTCATTTTTTCAAGAAATGATTTGCTCTCAAGCACACAGTGGTATAAATCACAAGGTTCTCCTGTGAAAATTTAAAATAAACACAAAAAAAAGCACATAGAGGTCAATTAAAACAGTTATACAAATTGGTCACCGCTAATAGAGAGATTAGACTACTTCAAACCATTGGATTAATCAAATTGAATTTTAAAATTTTCCACAGGTTAGATACATGAGTATTCACATGAAAGGGGGAACTGTACCACTTTTATCACAAATAGTAAGCATTCAAGGAGGGGGTGGGGTACTACTTATCTACATATTAGAAGGTGAAACAAACTCACCATACTGAATCCATAGTTTTCAAGGCACCAAGGCAAGGCTGGGCATCAGGGGGGCGCCTTGTCGCCTAGGCACCTAAGCGAGCACCTAGGCGTCGCCTAGGCGATGAACTTTTTTATATAGAAAATATAGATCCTAGGGTAGTTCCCTAGGTACCATAGCCATATTTCCTTAAAAATTATTCATAGTTTTCATAAGAAAAGTATAGAGTTCATGTTAAAGTATAGAAAATAAACATATTCATGAGAAGAAGAAAAAAGAGAAGGAAAAGAAAATTCAAAAACTATAGGGTCTGAACCCTTATTTTTGTTATTGGTTCAGGTTTTAAAGTTCTTCCTTACTTATTGATTAGACAAAATTTCAAGTTCTTCCTTACTTATTGGTTCARGTTTTAAAGTCTTTGAGGGTTCAATACAGCATTTAGCAATGTTTGTATTGATTAAATCCTAACAAATAAGAAAATAATAAAAACAAATTAGTATATAAACACACAAAATGAGTATTTTAGTTTAATAGTGCCTATGTTATAATTATAATGTCAAAAAATAAAGAATAAAAAAGTATTTTACAATACATAGTACAAAACTGCTAGGCGATTAGGCGAGGCGAGCCTCAAAGGGCGCCTTGTCACCTAAGCATCGCCTTGACAACTATGACTGAATCCCATCCTTTGGGTCACAGGTAGAAACCAAGACCAAACATCAAGACACTGAGGCTCGTCAAAGGTACAATGATCTGATAATGTACATTGACCACTCAACCCATTCAAAGAACCAAAAAGTGAAATAAAAAAGAAACAAAGAAAATCATAATTCGTCTATTAAACCTACTTTAGGTCAATATAAGACAAAAATAACAGTCAATATCTAGTGTAAACCTGGACTTAACCATGAGTTTGACATCATTAGGCAAAATATCCTGGTCAAAGATGAGGTTACTCTTTCCCAGGCATACGCTAYGATAAGCAGTGAGGAGAGTAGGCGGAAGGTTCAGTTACAGAGTCCACCTACAGAATACTTTGCACATGCTGGAATAATATCAAAGGGCCCTATTGAGAAAAAGGAGCAGATATGTGAATATTGCAAGAAACTGAGGCATACAAAGGACACTTGTTGGAAGCTTCATCCTGATCTTCTTCTTGATAGGTTTAAGAATAACAACAGCTCTAAGAAGGGCAGGCAAGTAGGAAAGCCTAAGACAGCTAATGTTGCTATAGTACATGGAGGAAATAAGGAGAGTGAAGAAAAATCAACCATTGAGCGGTTGGCAGCAATGAAGGCGGATTTTGAAAAGTATGGGAGGCTGCTAAATCACTTGGAAACTACCGTTTCTTCATCTCACTCTTCCAGCAACACATTATCTTCATCTACATTTGCTCACTCAGGTATTTGTGCTTCTGCAAATCATGCTTCAGTTTCAGGTAATCATAAAATCCCTTGGATTATTGATTCCAGTGCATCAGACCATATGACCAGCCTGTCTAATCTCTTCTGCTCATACGACCTTCTCTCTGGTAAAGAGAAAATATCCCTTGCTGATGGGTCTCTTGCTCCCATTTCTGGTAAAGGGGATATAAAGACCTTTGACACCCTTTATTTATCCTTTGTCCTTCATGTCCCTAAACTTAATACAAACCTTTTATCTGTTAACAAATTAACTAAATCCATGAATTGTAGCATAACATTTTTTCCCACTCATTGTGTTTTTCAGGACCTGCAATCTCAGAGGATGATTGGGAGTGGCCATGAGGCGAACAGAATATACTTGCTAGACACACTAGATAGAGCTTTTGGACCACCTCATGGAGTTGCCTTAGAGTCGGTCTTGTCAGAGTCTATTGACAAAGTCTTTTTATGTCACTTTCGGTTTGGTCATTTGTCTTTTTCTACTTTGAGTCATTTGTTTCCAGATATGTTTAAGGGAGTGTCTTTATCGAGTCTTCATTGTGAGTCGTGTGAACTGGCAAAGCATTGTAGACATTCTTATTCAGTAAGTA
>NW_010729356.1:449767-460267 GCF_000365185.1 Nelumbo nucifera | reverse complement strand
TGGGCAGGATGTATTGATGATAGGAGATCCACCTCAAGTTATTGTGCTCTGGTCGCTAGGAACATTGTGTCATGGAGGAGTAAGAAACAGTCTGTAGTTGCTAGATCCTCAACTGAAGCAGAATACAGGGCAATGGCACATGGTGTGTTTGAATTACTGTGGCTACGATCCCTTTTAGAAGAATTGGGGGTTGACTATGAGAAGCCAATGATGCTCTACTGTGATAACCAAGCAGCTATCAATATTTCACATAATCCTGTTCAACATGACGGAACTAAGCACATTAAGGATGATAGACATTTTATACGGGAAAGACTTTCCTCAGGAGAAGTTTGTTTGCCATTCATCACATCAGACGAACAATTGGCTGATATCTTGACCAAGGGAGTTCCGAGAGGGAAAATAACACACTATATAAGCAAGTTGGGCATGATTGACATCTATGCTCAGCTTGAGGGGGAGTGTAAAGAGACTAGGCAAAATGGGTCCTAGTATCTTCTCTTGTAATATTTTTTATTTTTCTTGTTAGCTAATGGGCCTCTCTTAATGGGCCTATTATTTCCTTTTGTTTGATCTTTGTATGTTACTACCTAGCTGGCCGCACACTTAAGGGCATACTTGTAATTATTTTAACATTAATTTTTAGTAAAAAGGATTAGAGAAGAAAGGGAAGGATTGTTAAAACCTTTCTTCTTCTTCCTCCTCTTTTCTCCATCTTCTTCTCTTGTACTGTTGCTTTTACTTTTCTTCTTCCTTTTTTCTCTCTAATTTTTCAAGTTTACACCTATTTTTGAGGACTGGTTTACATCTCAAAGTTATATTTTGAAAAAAGAAAATGAACTACTAGGAAGCATAGTTCAATATGTTCTAGCTTCAGTTTGAGCTGCTCTGCAATTTACTTTAGAAATTTTGTTAGCATTTATGCATTTTTTTTAATTTTTTTTGGCACATATATTTCCAACCTAATTCAACTAGTTTGAATTTCTTTCCATCTTAAGTTGTTTTTATTCTAATAATTTCTTGCATGTATTATTTGAAAAACATGCCTTGGTCATCACTATATTTTATGTAATTGAATGTAATGATGTTTTGCATTAACATGCCTCGATCACCACTAAATAAGAATCAAAAGAAAAAGTTGACTGCAATTGCTATGTCTATTCATTATGAAATGATGATGCAGTATGCTTATTTATGTATTTTGTGTTAGACAGTGTACGCCCTTATCTCCAATCAGATTGATGCACATTTTCGCATTTATTGTAAATGAATAAATGACATAATTGATTCATGTCATTGTGTTGTGTTTATGTATAATACCCTTAAACTGGACACTTATGAAACTCGTGTTAGTTTAGAATCTTCATAGTCGTTGGATAGATCTGGGGAGATTTATCCTGCCAAGGCTGACACTGATGTGCCACCAAGTTGGTTTGGGGTGGCTTGTCTCAGCTGCCAAGGTGAGACCTGAGGTACATGCAGTGTGGGTTTTCTTGAAACCCTGAACCGAACCAAAATTCCAGTATTGCCCTGGACCTTGGAGATAGATGGGCAAAACTGGAATATTACACCTAACCCCTAGACTCGACTATGATACTGCACTAGGTGTCGGATTGGACTGTCTTTGATATGCCAATCAGTGAGATCCTTAGAGGGGGTCAAAACCTGGGTGTGTTGGGACAGTCCGAGAATTCATCTGAGAGGGTAATCATAGTGACAGAATCAGCCCCTTTGTCGAACAAAGTGAAAGATCGGGGAATGCACTCTCTCTGATGGAAACCTAAACTTCCGGCAGTTGATTTCAAACTTGTTGAGATTTGTTTTTACAAAATATATTTATATAAAGATATACATATATATTATGGTTTCACAAAATATTTGCAAAAGGTTTTAATTCCCAGGATACATGTAAGCAGAGAGTGCAACACTATACCTTGCAGCCAAGGGAGATGTCATCTCTTATTGGATAGTGTTTGATCATTATGGGCTGAGAGGTTAAGTGTAAGACCATTTAGGGCTTTTACCTGATGGGCTAATCTCACTTAAGTCCATAGTCCTTGGGCCTTCATAAGGTGGCTGGACCCAATGACCATTTAGTGTAAATGTTGGGCCTACTAAGAGCCCATACTGATGGGCTCAGGGGTTCAGTGTTTCTAGCAGTGAATTCGGCCACGCCTTATAACAAAGGCTAGGTTGAACCCATATGGCTTTTGTGGAGATCAATGTTAAGTTCCCACGCCATACAAAGAGAGCCAAGCTAGCTAGCAAATTAAAGGGGAAGTGAGCCTGATAACTTAATGGACCTAAAGCCCATTTCGAACTGGGCTAATTAGATTAATTAATTATAGGCGAATTTGAGATCAGATCTGCTTCTAGATCAAAAAGAGGATAAGATATTTCTTATCCACTTAAGAGTTCTAATCCAAATAAAGATTTGGATCAAAGAACTCACATCCCTGCGTGATCCTCATTGAAGGATTGCAATTCTTACTGAAGAATTGCTTTGTTGACCCTACCTCACCCTAAGCTGTGTCATTTTCAATGGAGGTAGGATTTGGTACCCTCTTTGGGCGTGAACACCTACGTTAGGAGCTACTTGTGTGGATTCCGTATTAGGTATAACCCTCCCTTATTCTTGGTTTCAGATTTGGTTCGGCTTGTTTCAAGAACAAACATTGAAAAATGCAGCTTTTCTAAAATAGGGAATAGGATTCCCAAAAGGGAGAGAAATTTTTTGAAATTTTGCCCAGCCACCCTGCATGGTTCAGCCATCCATATGATGGGTCGCCCTTCCCTTCATTTTGATTGCTATTATCATTGCAATCAGGAAAAGGATGATGGTCTCTAGGATATTGAGTAGTTATGATGAAAAGGGGATTGGTAGGGAATCATGGAAGGAAAGGCTTGTAATTAGATTTTCAAACATTAAGTCTATGGTCATGGAATCAAATCAATCATGTATAGAACAAATACAAATGGATAGGACTAGTTATTTGAGGCTATTAGAGTTACTAAGGAGTGTAGGAAAATTAAGAGGTAGTAAACATGTGGGAGTGGAAGAAATGGTTGCAAGCTTCCTAAGCATTCTATCACATGATGTCAAGATTAGGGAGCAAAAATGGCACTTTAGGAGGTCTGGGTCCACCTTAAGCAAGAAATTCAATATAGTCTTGAATGCAGTGTTACGCCTACATGAAATCCTTCTCAAAAAGCCTGAACCTGTGCCTGCAAACTCAACTAATGAGAAATGGAAGTGGTTCAAGGTGTGCCCATTTTTTATTTATTTTTTCTTTTTCATTACAAATAACAAACCTTTAAAGGTTAGAATTTTTAATTTTATCTCTCTTATTTTATTTTATTGTATAGGGTTGTTTAGTGGCTTTAGATGGAATATATATTAGGGTCCGAGTGTCTAAAAAGGATAAGCCTAGATATCAAACAAGGAAGAATGAAATTGCAACAAATGTATTGGACATTTGCTCTCTGGATATGCAGTTCATTTACATCTTACCTGGCTGGAAGGGATCTGCTCATGACACCAGAGTCCTTCGTGATTCCATTTCAAGGAGAAATGACTTAAAAGTACCACAAGGTAAAAAATGAACCATGAGAATTAGGACACTAGAGCAAATGGCTTAAAAGCACCAACCGAGCACCCCAGTTGAGATATTCAACATGAGGCATTCTGCAGCTAGGAATGTAGATAAGAGGACATTTGGCCTCTTAAAAATAAGGTGGGCATTACTTAGGACTTCAACTTGGTATCCAATAAAGACCCAGTATAGGACCATCAGTGCATGTTGCCTCTTACACAACTATATAAGGAAAAATATGTCTATTGACCCCATGGAATCAAGAATTGAAAATTTCTTAGCCACTAAAGGAGGTTCACAAAGTGTAGCAAAGGTTGATGAACAAATCACAAGTCTAGAGAGTAGTAGTGAATGGGCTGCATTTAGAGACAACTTGGCAAATCAGATGTGGCAACAATTTAGACATTAAGTAATGCAGTTTCTTATTTAAGCTATTGTATCAAATTTACTAGATCTTTATTATGTTTATTATGAGAATAATATATTTTACTTTTATGTGTTGTTCAATCAAATTTGAATTGTTTGTAACAATTATTCACTTATTTATGTTTGCATTCCTTGTGTTCATCTATTATTTGTTATTAGAAATAGATAACACGTGAGTTATTTGTAACAACTGTTTACTTATTTGTCTATGCCTTCATTGTATCTATCCATTACTTGTTATTAGAAATGGTTGGGAAGGATAAGGATAAGAAACAACCAAATAGGCAAAATAGAGTTTGGACAAAGGCAGAGGATGAAAAATTGGCTGGGGGCTTAATGATGTTGGCTCAAACTGGAATTTAGAGAGCAGATAATGGGACATTCAAGGCAAGGTACTTGGTACAATTAGAAAAGTACATGGAAGAAAATCTCCCTGGATGTGGATTGAAGGAAACACCTCATATAGAATCTCGGGTGAAGCATATGAAGAGACAATATGGGGCCATATGTGAGATGTTAGGCCCTAGTTATTTAGGATTTGAGTGCGATGACATCAAGAAATGCATTACATGTGAGGAATAAGTCTTCAATGGGTGGGTTAAGGTAATTGTGGATTATTGTATTTTATATTTTAGACAAATGTATACATATGTTTTACATGGCATGGCATCCAATTTATTAATATATTTTTGTTTTGATAAATGTAAAGCCATCCATATGCCAGAGGATTAAGGAACAAGCATTTTCCATTTCTTGATGAACTTTCTATCATCTTTGGAAGAGACAAAGCCACTAGGGAGCATGCAGGAACCCGTACTGATAGTGTAGAAGTTGTTGATAGGGAACAACAATCTAGTTACCAATCCATGGAAGATGAACTAACTAATGAAGGAGAAGCTCAACAAGTTGGGTTAGAGTTTTTCAAGAGGATAACATGACTTCCCAATTTGCCACACAACCACCATCCACTCAACCTCCAATAGGTTCATCAACCTCTCGCCCTCATAGAGCAAGTAAGAGGTCAAGGAGTTGCGTGGATGACGACCCGTTGGTTAAGGTGCTTTTAGAAGAGATAGGGTTGAACAACGGTTTGTTGAAATACAGTGATAGGGTTACACAAGTGACAGATGCGTTGAATGTGGATAAGGAGGGTAGGGAGATGAGAATGAAAGTGTTTGAAGAGATAAAGAAGATCCCTGGTTTAAGTTCAGATGAGATGATCAAAGTGAGTAAAAAGTTAATAAGTGACATGGGAGAGGTTGAATACTTTTTTAGCCTACCACCTGACTTTAGAAATGCATACATTTTCTCTTACCTCCTCTCTGATTAGTAACTCAATAGAACAATAGTTGTCGTTTTTAGTATTTTGATTATCATAAAACATATAGTTAATAAATAGAAAACAAAAATATATTATCTTTTCTTCTTCTTTTTTTGTTTTAACATAGCAAGTTTTACTTATTGATTTGACAGGATAAACCTCTAGTTTGTTTTGAAGTTCAGATCTTTCTATGATTAGTGGTATTAAGAAAGCAAACTTACATGATTTGCTCACTTTATAAGGATTCTTCTTGAGTTCCCTTTATTTCCCTTTGACCATCTACTCTTTCTTCATTATTTAATGCATTCATTCTGAGAGTTTTCCATGGATTCAGCCCTATTTTCACTCACTCTCTACGTGTAAGTGGGGTTTTATAATCTATATGTTGATGGTCATCGGATGGTAATTTGGACCAAGCCAAATGTGAATGAGTTGAAACTCAATTTCGATGGGGCAAACGGTAATGGACACATAGGGCTGTGTCTAGTGTTGATTTGTGATTGATTGGGTTCCTTTTGATATGGCATGGACCTATTACACAGGTTTATAAAACAAAACCTCCAAAAAAAAAAATCATTTAGGCCAAAAGGGTAATGTTGGCAATAGTGTAATATATGGGCCTCTTACCCAGGAAAGTTGGTGAGACAAAAGAACATGGGTAAGTTGGAGTGCCTCATTTACTTGGGTAAATTTCAACAAAAAGAACATGGGTAAATAAACTTACCTAGGAAACACTTACCTGGGTAAGTGAATTTACCCAAGTAAGATAGTGGTAAACGAACGAGGCCTCAGAATAAGTAACATCCTTAGATACCATTCACTCACTAGAGGCAGGATGAAGACACTTAAACCCCATTTAGTAGTGAAGTACCCAAGGAAGGCACACTTGTTGCTTTCAGATCAAATTTAATTCAGGACAGATTTAAATCATGAGAAAAGTAAACACAGCCAATGACCGGGAATGCAAGTTTAAAGGATGAGTCATCATTGTAAAATAGCTAAATATGGGGACTTCAATTGGAGCACACTGGAAGGCAATCTATTAATCAAGTAGACTGCAGTAATAACTTTCATTTTTTTTTGTTGTAATTGACTGAAATAATAAAAGCATCTCCACAAAAACAGATGGAAACATTCATCTGAAAAATTAATTCCCTAACAACTTTAACCACATGTCTATTTTTTTCTCAACTACACCATTTTGTAGAGAGGGAGCCACACAAGAAAACTGATGAATTACCCTTTTCTCTTCCAACAATAATGTCAGTTTTGTTTTTTCAAAATACTCCTTGGCATCGTAAGATCTAAATATTTTAATCCTTTTTTTTTCAAATTGCATTTCCACTAGGTTATAAATTCTTAATGACTTGAGGAACTTCTCTACCTGTGTAAGCAGGTGAATATAAAATATTTGTAACCGCCCATGTAGGCCATAGAATAAGGGCCCCACACATCAATATGTACAAGATGGAAAGGAACAGAATATTTTTTATTACTTCGAAAATAATTCACTCTATAATACTTTGAATACTTAAGTGTGGACACAAACACTAACTGAAAAAAATGTGGAAACATGGACTTCAAAGAAGGAAAAGAAACCTGGCAAAGGTGACTATGCCATAATTTTATTGGGCTAAAGGACTCATAATCATGATCGCTGTGAGAA
Organism: Nelumbo nucifera; assembly: GCF_000365185.1. The sequence continues at coordinate 453,261 of NW_010729356.1, read as the reverse complement.
GGGCAAATCAACAAGTATCTTGGTGCTTAGATCAAAAGATATACATCATTAACCTCCCAACCACTTCTAATCATCACCCCAATGTTAAAGCCCTGAAAAAACACAATGATCGGGATAAAAGGTCATGCAATGGAGAAAGGATTTTGTAAGGGAACTTACAGATAAAAGATTATTGTGAAGCTGGGGAACATGTAGAATAGACTTAAGGGGAGAAGCTTAAGTCTTGGCTGCCAAGACATCCACATTGCTATAGTCAAGGATTTGAATTTCACAACATATAGGGGCATATCAGCCAATACGTATCGTATTGGTGACCCTCCAATACACCCCTACAATAGGTATTTCAGGGCCTTAAACCAACCTCCCTGAACCGGTTTAAAAAAACAAGAAAAAAGAAAAGCACCCAATGATACAGGCCGATTCGTCAGTTGGGGCATATCGGCCTGTATCAATATTGAGAACCACAAGAGCATTGTTCTTCTTTGTTTTCCTCAAGCTTTTCTGGTTTCAACTCAAGTTGTAGCTTCCAACATCACCCCCAGGTGTGTTTCAGCTTCTCGCAATAATCAATAAGGAGTGATCATTTTCAGCCTGGCCTGCCCCAGCCCAGAAGTTCCCAGCTTGGGACCCAAGATTTACATATATTATTTATACATATGTATATATGTTATTTATGTTATATTTTATATTTTATATATAAATATTATAAAATGACAACAAAAATACATATTATGTAATATTTTATTTTAAATAATCACCATTTCATTATCACCCAAGCCTTATCCCAACATTTTATATTATATATAGTATAAAATAAATTTTATGCACATATCATAGGCCCGGAGTCAGGCTCAGGCCCGGGCAGGCAGGCCCCCCTAGCCCTATAGTCCTTATAATAGGTTCTAACCCTGACACACTAGATCATCCACCCCCTCACCTATGTACCTCTAGAGCTGCCACTTTGCTTTAGATTAGTAGTGGTCAAGGCAAAGTTCCCAGGTACATCACCTGTCACCATGGCAAGCATAAGAAACATCATTGCTTAAAATATGTTGTCTCGTGAAGTCAAAATCAGAGTTGGATCCAGCTAAAAAGCCAAACACTGTGTTTTTCCTTTTTCTCTTTTTTTTATGATCAATAACAGCAAATTTTATTAAAACAGTAAAGCTTTAATTACAAAACAGAGAGGGAGGTAAATTGTTGTAACTCCCCCAACAGCGTAAAAAAGAAACAAATTTAGAAACGAGCCCAAACAAAGGAACCCCTATTCACCCCTTGCTTGGATAACCCGCCAACAAGTGAATTAGCAGTTCTCTTTACCCAACTGTATTTAACCTCACTGTCCCTAGTCAGCCACTCAAGTTTTTTCTTTTCATTGTTGTAATTCCACATACCCAAGCTGCCTTCCCTATGCCATCTCTCCACCACCTCTGAGTCACCCTCAATAACTAGTCTTCTGATGTTCAACTCCCTTGCTCTTTGGGCACCTTCCAGGGCTGCAAGGATCTCAACCCTAAGAGAGTCTCCTTCCCCAATAGGACCTGAGAACATGGCTAAAACAAGCCCCTCCTCATTCCTGAAAACTCCACCAATACCAGACAGTCCTGGGTTTCTAATGCTGCTGCCATCAAATTTTAGTTTTATAAACCCAGTGAGAGGAGGGGTACAAGAGGGATTACAAACGCTTTTGACCTTGGCAGAGTTAGCTATCTCCTTCCAATTCCTCAGCAAGTCACTAAGGAGAAGTCTGAAAATAAGTCCAAGGATGTCAGCCAGTATACCACTCTTAAGTGTATCAATTCCAATAAGTTTTCAATAGTTCTCTCCTTTTCTGAGAAAAATCATAAATTTCTTTCTTCCCTTAGAGACCCACAAACTGCTGCCCTAATACATCTCCATATACTTTGTGCTTTCTATATTGTTCACCATCAAATGGATCTCTCCTCCCAATAGCCACCAAGTGGTCTATTTATTGCAACAAGGTATAAACAGAAGAAAAGTACATAGCGACAAACTTCTCTCCTAACACCCTATTTTATACTGCTCACCTCTCTACGGCTCTACGCAAATTATATACCACGGCAGTATTCTTACCATTGATCCTGCTGCTTCCACATAGGAAAAGAGGGATCATCAAGCCAGGGTTTCTTCTCTCTGCCCATAAGATCCCATCATCCAATGACCTCCAACAAAGAGCTTCACCTACTATGTCCACTCCAAGAAGTTACTACCTTCAAGTCTAGAAATAGTAAACTAGGTAAGACTCACAGTTACACAGCATAGTAAAGGTTTAGTGTCGATCTGGATCTTGTTTTTTTCAATTTTTTCAAGAGAAAATCCTTAAAAATATCATAACAGCTTCAAAACAAGATAAAAACTGTACCAAAACATATCTAAAATTGAGCTTCACCAGATTCAAGGGTTTCCATGTTCTTGGCAATGGCCAACCAAGCAGTATGCTGACATCAGCAGTCTGAAAGATGTGCAGCAGCCATTTCTTGATCAGAATATTGCTCTGATACCAAGTTGTAAGTGTAAATTGCGATGGAATGCCATTTAGAGAAGAAGAAGAACAACAACAACAACAACAAGAAAGCCATTTAATTCCACCATGAGTTACTTCATTAGGTTTTATACTAATGTAAAAGATTACACAAATACCTAGATTAGAATAAAACAAAAAAAGATGAAAGTGTCCATAAACAGGCATCTATCAACACTTTCAAAGGTGTAATCAAGTTGGTTCAACCAAAAGTCAGTTGTGAAGAAGGGAACACTGCAGTGAGTTGTGGAAGGTTGTTGCTGGAGAATCTTGGGGATGCAAGGGGATTTCCTTGAATTGCATTGGCACTGCTTGTGGGAAGACATTATTTTTCTATAATTAGCTTGTGACTTATATTGTATTGAGTGGACTTGAATTTTTTATTGTCACAACCTAACTGTGTAGTAAGGGGATGGTCTTAATGTTTAGCAGTTTTGTATAGGAAAGAGAGGGTTGCATGCTATCATTTTGAAGAAGCTTTGCCTTCTTCCTCTTTTTCTTTCTTTTCTGTTTTGCCTCTCCTTCTTCCTCTTTCTTTACCTTCCTTATAGATATCTTCTGCATATTGCAATCTTCAACATGATTATTGTTAGAGAGATGGAGAGAGAGCTGACACTGTCAACACTTACCAGCAAAAAAAGTCTCATATTGTATGCCAATCCTTGCCCCTTCTAGACAACAGATCACCTGTTTGCAAGAAAAAAGAAAACATAATTCATCTTGTTATGCTAAGAAATAATTCAACATACATTTCATTAGTCATTTTTGTTAAGCAATACAGATGAAAAATCAACACCTTTTAAGATGCTCCAACAAAAAAGACATGGATCCCCACGTGTATCTTATGAAAAGCCATGGTAGAGAGTCAAGAATTTATTATCTCTCGTGGCTTCACCAATAAGAATCAGGACCATTCCAGGCTCCCTATTCACCTCCCTGCAGCATATACCCC
>NW_010729356.1:424185-449427 GCF_000365185.1 Nelumbo nucifera | reverse complement strand
CTTGAATTGTGATGGATTCCCCCACCCGCACCCAACTGTACAAACTCATGAAAATTTATGACGTGGACTGAATAATAAAATCCCCTAGATTCAATGTGTTTTTTGCAAAACCCAGGGACATAATTTTCAAGGAGCCAAGGCAAGGCTAGGCAACAGGGAGGCTCCTTGTCACTCTAGTCACCTAGACAGGCACTTGGGCGTCACCTAGGCAATGAATCTTTTTGAATAAAAACTATGAATCCTAGGGTAATTACCATGTTCCAAAAAAAAGTAGCAACCACCTTTCACTAGTAATTGCCAACTCTCATAAAAGATGTATAAACATCATATAAAACATAGAAAATCAACATATTCACAAAAAAATGGAAGAAAGGAAATTTCAGAAAAATAGAGGGGCGGAGCCCCTATTTTTGTCCCAGGAAAAGAAGGAAAAAAAGGATGAAAAAAACTTTGAGTTCTTTCTTTCATAACAGTTTAGGTTTTGAAGTCTCTTCAGGTTCAAAACAGCATACATGTTGATTGTACCCTACCAAATAAGATAATAATATTAAAGGACTAGTATTTAAACACAGACTGAATATTTTAGTTTAATAGTGTATGTTTTACTATTATAATCTCAAAAAATTTAAGAATATTGATGTAATCTTGGTTATGTGCCACAAGGGCACTATTCTCTTTTACTTCTTTCTTATCATAATGGTTGCCCTAACATATAAATAGGACTGGCACCACCAGCCCAGATTTTTTTGGACTTTCAATTCTCTCTTCTTTCTTCTTCTCTTCTCCCTTCTCCTTCTCCACTCTTCTATGTTCTGTTTCTGATCGATATCATGGTATCAGAGCAGGACAGGGCTTTGTAAAAGTTTCCTTGACTGATCAAAGCTCTCCCATCGCATGTCTGGATTGAGAATGAGGAAGATACCTTCGACCTTGCCGTGAGAACTGTTCAGCTGATCCCGTTCCATTAATTCTTGAACAAACACTTCCATACAGCAACTGATGATTGTCTGAGGTCTTCTTAGAGGTCGGTGGTTGCCCTTTCTTCATCTCTTCCATTCTTCTCTGGACTTTAACTTCCAGAAGTCAGTCTAACTGATCAGAAATATAGACTGAAGTCTTTTTTATTGGTTCTTGGTACTGTTACCAAGAACATACTAAAGTTTGCCTCAGCCGAATGTAGTTAAATTGGTCCCTGTGGGTCGGTGATCCAAATCTGTGTGGGTGAAGAACCTGTGTAGGTCATGTATGACCTGGTTCAGATAAAAAGATACAACAGGAGATCTATAGATGTTATATGTGACTCAAACTAGCCTTTGTGAGGTCAGTTAGACCTGTGAATCTGTGATGGCAGGTGCTGTAGATGCCATATGTGGCCTAAACTAGCTCGTCTGAGGTCGGTTAGACTTGTGAACCTGTGACAGCAAACACAGTGTGCTGTTTTACAATATTTTTTAACACTTGAAGTGAGGGCCGTGTTTTTTGGTGTGTGGACTACAGGAGGAGGTTTGTAGGTCTGAACCTTCTGATAACCACTCTTTGCTATGGCCTCTGAGGACTCTGCAACTTCTGGAACCTCCTTCAATCAAGGAGGAATGAATAGTAATCAGGACTCCATGAGTTTTCCAACAACTATCAGCCCCTTAGATGGCAGAAATTATTTGACATGGTCTAAGGAGATGCAACTGTACATCACTGCCCGAGGAAAGGCAGGGTACATGAATGGGAAAGTAAAGGAGCCTAAGGATGGTACTGCTGAACAATGATAAGTGGGACCAGGAGAACTGCATGATTATGTCATGGCTTCTGACTACTATGCTACCACCGGCTAAGCAGAATTTTATGTGGGCTGAGACAGCTACAGAAATATGAGAACAAGCAAAGTCAATTTACTCCGAGCAGAGACACTATGCTAGAATTTATCAACTGCAAGCCGAGTCCGCAACATGTAAACAAGGGGAAAGAAGCCTATTCACCTACTATTCTGCCCTCACATCTATCTGGAAAGAGTTAGATTGCTATCAAAACATTAACTAGGAGAGAGAAGGATGCCAAAGCTTACAAACAGTTAGTTTCACAGCAGCGGGTGCTTGTGTTTTTCCCAGGGCTTAATCCCATGTATGAGCCCATTCGAGTTCAGATTTTGGGCAGCAAGGATCTTCCATCTGTCCAAGAGGTGCATGCATTGGTCCAATCTGAGGAAAGTAGAAAATCTTCCATGGATCCTCCTAAGGGGGAGACCATTGCTTTAGCCATAAAAGGTAATACTAATTCAGGAAGAAAGGGAGATGGTCAGAAGAGGGTTGATGATAAAGATAAGCTGTGGTGCATTCATTGTCAGAAATCCCGACACACACGGGAGACATGTTGGGAATTGCATGGAAAGTCGAAGTGGGCACAAGACCTAAGCAAGAGATCAGCACAAGAGCAGAATAAGAAACTAACTCTGAAGAAGTTCACCTCGGCTAACTTGGCCTCTCATGAACCACAGAGTGGATGTAATACTGCGAATCCCTAGGATTGCCCCCCTAGTTCTGATCTCAAGGAAAATATTATCAATGCCTTTTGTGACCAGTTGGAGCAATATGATAGTGCTCTCACACAAGCAGATTTTGGACCCACTCCTTCCACCTCTTTTACTTCTTCCTCAGGTAACTTAGCTTATGCATTGCATGTGTCTACAGATACCTCCTAATCTCTATGGATTATTGATTCGGGTGCTTCCAATCACATGACTGGTAAGTCAACCTTTTTCCAATCATACACCCTTCTTTCTAGCAGAGATAAAGTGAGGTTAGCTAATGGATCATTCTCCTCCTTTGTTGGTCGAGGATCCATATCTATATCTTTGCCATTTGGCCTACCTCTGTCAAATGTTTTACATGTTCCAAAGTTGCCTATTAATTCGTTATCTATTAGTAGCATTACACAATCTTTGAACCAATGTTTTAAAACGCGGAGGCGTGACGCGAGGCGTTCCACTACCTAGAGGCATGAGGCATAGTTTAGAACGGAAGAGGCGTAAGCCTCCCGAACACAAGGAGGCGTAAGCCTCCTTAAGAGGAGGGGTAGGAGGAGGAAGGGGAGGAGGATGAAGAGGAAGGGGGGATCTCATTTTTTCTTTATTTTTAATAAAAAACTTTTATATTAAGAAGAATAACTCTTGGACCTGCATCTGAAAGTCCAACCCAACCAAACTCAATTTGTTTTAAGTTAGGCCCACCTCCCTGCCCCCTCACATGATTACTTAAAATCACATCTGTCAGTTCACACCTAACTGGTTCAAGTACATCAGTTCAAACCAATCCACTAACAAGAGTTGCTAAAGGCCCACAACTTTTTAGTCCAAACTTTGGCAAAGTAGGTGAACCTAAGACCTCTATCACATGTAACATCTGCTCGTGTGCTATCTATCAAAACAGCATTTGCTCACATATTCACCCAATATAATTTAATGACTCATGCAATCTTCAAACATGGTTCAGCCCAAGCCCCTCTTTTGCAATCCTGGACCCAGCCCACATGATTTATCAAACCTGTAAATTGAACACCCCATTCCTACAGCACCACGTTTATTAAGACACTGTAAACCTTCATACCTTGCTCCTAGAACTCTAGTGGTCGTTGAATACAAATCACCCAGGACTAGACCCACAAGGACCCCTCCACATAAGTTAGCTATCACTCTCATAGTAGACTTTGACCAGAGATGGAACGATAGCCATAAAATCCTTATACTACACCTTCCCTGTTATTAAGACTTTAAGTTTGACAAAGGGCACCCATCTTGATATCAACATTTGCCCTTCTTCAGTTTCCACGAAAACTGCATTGATCTCTAGCGAATCACCAAGTAGATCCAACAACGCTTTGCCTTTATCAAAAGGGATTAGCATGAGTTACTTCCAATTTTAGGTTCCTCCATATAGCTTCACCCACTTTGCTCCAGTTCTGCACATCTTCCTTGGCCAATATCACCAGACATTGCTCCCATTCACCTTTACTCTGGATTATAGACAGCTTTGAAGTTTCTGCATAACAACTTAACCAGCCATCTGAAACTGATCAAGTTCTTCTTCTGCCCCCTCATTCTCTTTTATCTCTACTCTGGAATTTTCCCCTGCAAAACTCCTCTTCTAATCTCTATCTCGTATTAACTAAGTATTCTAAGTCCTCCAGCTGCAATGACCAGGTATTTTTGAACCAACCTTAACACTTAAAACCATCCTTGTGCTTTCTTTTCTTCTGGGGCAAATAACCCATTTGAACCCTATCCAAAAAACTCAATGAAAGTTGGGTGCCAATCTTTCCCATTTCTTCATTCAGTGCAGCACCTCCTTCCCCTTGCTTCCAGCATTTCCTTCCAGTCCAGGTTTCTTTTGGAAAAAAATTGCCCCATCTATAAAACCATTAAACCACTTGATTGCTTCCCCTATCAGCAGAACTGTTGCCATCCTCAACTCCCTTATCTTCAAAGTTGGAAGTCCTCTTACCATCATTTCCCCAATTACAAATGTCTTGGTTTCAATTTTCAGCATTCTTCTCCATCCGATTGCACTCTTAAAACCTTCTTGCTCCATCCAATTGCTTGGCATTTGTGTACTTGGCACCATCTATAAGTGGTATTCACCTATCACATTAAATTCCAGATGTACCCCTCCATTTTGCCCATCCAACTCTAGTTCTATGGGCAACATCCTCCTCAATCTCTCATTCTCCCCCTAGTTATGAACTATCAAACCAAGGTACCAGAAAAGGTCACACTGAATTATCTCTCGGTCTCCAATCCCAAGTGTACCCTGATTTTCACTTCTATTATTATTAAACTTAAATATCATATATTCTGTTTTAGTACTACTTATTTTAAAGCCTCTCGTTTCTAAAGTATTTGTCCATAAGCTTAATTTTGCATTTAATCCTTCATTAGTTTAATCAAATAAAACAATGTCATAAGTAAACAAGATGCATCATGGAACCTCCTCCTGAATACATTTAGTCAATTCATCTATGATCAGTGCAAATAAATTATGGCTCAGCGCTGAACCTTTGTCAAAACCCATCGTAACTATAAAATCTGATGTTCCCCTACAGGTGTTCCGACATGGTTGTTGCATCCTCATGCATATCTTTAATTAGGTCTATATACCTGTTTTGAACCTCTTTCTTTCTAGGACCTACCAAATTATCTCTCTAGGAACCCTATCATATGCTTTCTCTAGATACAAGCTTCCTCTATAGATAACTTTTAAAATAAGAAATTGAAAAATTAGAGGGTTATTGCTAAATCAACAAAACTGCAATCCAAGGTTGGAATAGAGCAGATTTGGGCTCTAGGATTTGACACATGAACAATTTATCAGATCAGCAGTCTGGAATCTGGACTGGCGAAAAGTGTTCCTTCACATAGTATGGTATGTCCTGTAGGAAAGCTCTCAAACTGACCTACATAGGCAACCACTTATATATGAGGTACAGAACTTCCTGATTCTGATCCCTATTGCCAGGCAGAGGAACCTATGGGTTATTCAGTATATACCAAGGAAAGCACTGCAGTAGGTTGTTCAATAGTCCTGAACCAACAAAAAATGTATTATCTGCAAATATTCCTAGTTTATTAAATGGATACCAGTTTTAGGGAACAATAAGGAGTAGAAAATTTTCTTAGAGACATCGAAGAGTTTTTCACATGTGCCAGTAGTCCACCCACTCAAAATATACTGCATCAGAGAAATTAGTACCTTATTTCCAACTCTGTAAGTAGTCTTCCCATGGAAATGAGGATCTGGTAACATGCTTGTATCCCCTGGCATTGATTTTCTATCTGCTTCCATGTGAACCTGATATATGAAATTCAAGGTTAATTAGCATAATTTAGTGCAGTCAACATACAATATGGATCCAAAAGAGAATAGTTACTAAAGTAGGGCTGAAAATGGATCGGATTGAATCAGATGCACCTAGACCCAAGTTTTATTCATTAATATTTGTATAAAGGCTTCTTGTTGGGAGGCTGTTAACCAAATCATCAACACCCATGAAAGGCTCCAAAGGAAATGGAAACATTGGGCTCTCTCTCCTCATGTGTGTGTTCTTTGCTTGAAGAGTGGGGAAAATACTAACCATCTTCTGTTACATTGTCCCTATGGTTCTAGTTTGTGGCAGCTTTTCCTCTCACTGTTTGGAAAAACTTGGGTGGCACCAGGTGCAGTAATAGATCTATTCAAATCTTATGTCTTTGAAGGCTCTACACAAAGACAAAAGATTGCTTGACAATGTATTCGCGAGGTGGTGCTATGGAGCTTATGGTGTGAAAGAAATGCAAGGATTTTTTAAGAAAAGTGCAAACCTGTGGAGGAAGCGTCTGAACTTACAAAAGTAAGGGTAGCTCATTGGACTGTGATTTGTGGGGCTTTTCAAGGTGTTTCTATCAATGACCCGCTTAGGGAGTGGCAGGTGATGACAGAATTTCAGCAGAGATGACAACAAAGGATGGTTGATTGGTCCCCTACTGAGTTAGAAGTGCTCAAATTCAACTTTGACGGTTGCAACCTTGGAAACCCGGGGCCCTCAGGGGTGGGGGAGTTGTTAGAGACCATGGGGGCAGTATCATTCTAAGCTTTTCAGGTCCAGTGGGACAAGGGAATTCTTCAAGAGCTGAACTTTTGGCCTTGGTTCAGGGTTTGAAGTTGTTGGTTAGGCAGGATTTAAGGAATGTGGAAGTTGAGGATGATTGTCAAGTGTTTTCTGCTGGATGACCAAGCAAGACCAAATTCCTTGGAATTTCAGACCTTTAGTCAGAATGGCTCAAGCTCTAGGTGCTGATTTGAATGACTCTTTCAAATGGGTGCCTAGGAGTGCCAACATGTTCGCTGATTCTCTAGCTAAGGCTGGGGTTGGGAAATATTGTTTGCCCAGGACCAGCTGCTATATTGTAATGTTGCCATTTGCTTTTTTGTCTTTTGTTTTTGTTCTGTTGTCATTTGTGAGTGGCCTCTCTTGGGAGACCCAGTGTTGTACACCTTTTTGTCTGTATACTCCATGTGCAGCTTGGAGTTGGAACAAATATTTTTACCCCATCACTTGTCAAAAAAATTATTTGGATAAAAATTCATCCTTATTCATCAGATTCAGAATTAAAACAATTCTACTAAGATATACAATATAAATGAATTGAAAATAACTTCTACGACAGGTTAGCTTATGACTATTTAGTAAGCATACAAAATTAAAACAATTCTACTAAGATATACAATATAAATTTAATGTAGATAGCAGATACATGGGCATACATTTCCAAATATTATCAGATCAGATCAGATAATGGTGCATTCAATTCAATCCAATTACAAACATATTGAATTTGGATTACCCTTAACCTGATCAGCTTCAAATATGAATTTGGACAAATGGATACCATATGCAGCCCTACATCAATGTTTGGCCTAAAGAAACAACAGTAAAAGGAAAACTAATCACTTAAAATGGAAAGAACAATACACGCTCCCTAATTGTAGCTAACAGCCCATCATTCCATTGTTCACCATCCAAACATATTTCTGCAAAACAAGCTAATCTTTAATTAGGAATGTAATAATAAAGTTGAATGATGCAAATAGGAAAGAGCTGCATAAAAATTAGAAAGTATAAATGAACAAAATAGATAAAGCATTTGAGAAAATTAACCTTCCCACAATCATGAATGTCTATTAAAAAGTAAAAAAGGCACCATATGCACCAAAAGCATTCCAAGATCAACAATATAAAATTCAAAGGAATTCATTTGACAAAACAATGAAACTTGCTTGTCTATCTTGTTAATCATGGTTTAGATGTCCAAAAAATTTCCTAATACTTCAAGGGCATGTTTCCATTTCCATGGGTAGTAACATGAAACTTTACTAGAACCAGCATATTCCCAGTGAACACTACCAGCACCATGAGTACACAAGATTGTATTATGACATGAATCGGTGACAATATTGTAGATATGTGGAGTAGCAATATTATCGTCTTCCTAAGGTTTACAAAATAGTATTTGAACCCATTCTGCCATGTTGTTTTGAATCTCAAGGTTCACAAGACAAATTCACAATGTTTTATTTTGTCTATAACCTTAATTTCATAGCTTTATTTAATGATTTGAAACAAAATAATAATCTATACTATATATAAAAGTGTGGATGTAGAGTGGAAGTTTTTTTGGACTAAAATTACCCTCTATTTCTTTGTTTGAGAAAGGGTACAAAAGTCATTTTATTACAGCTTTAATGTCAGCTCTAATGGCTACTAAAATGCTCGTATTTGTCTATTTAGTCCAACTCTAATTGTAAAGTTGAAAATATAACTTCAAATATTACTTTCCACCTCATTTAATCCCCTCTCATTAAGTCTTATACTTATGGAATTAACTCCCATTTTTTCTTACTAAAACCTATATAAAGTTATTTTTACTAATAAATGCTACTAATTAGATCTATGTCAATATTTTAAACAATATAAACCTATATATTTTATAACTAACTCAAAAACAAAACCATTTTTTATCCAACTCATGGCTAAGCAATTTAATCATCCGAATCAAATTGATCAACCTATTAGGTAACAAAAATTTTAAAAATAGAAATAAATATAGAAAATTACAAAAATGTAGAAAACATTAGGCACATTTATGATATTTTTGTTAATCAAGTTAAAAAAAAAAAAAAAAATAGGTGTAATAAACAAGAATTATTTTTATTGATAATGAAAATTAAATACATAATTTAGAACTGACCAAAATGAAATTAATTTACTGTTTGGAAAAGGTCAACACTTCAACTTTGGGGTCAAATGTATTAACATTTAATGTGATAAATAAATAATGAAAATTAGTAAAATATAAAATGAAAAAAATACATAAATTTTGCAAAAAAAAAACAATCAAGCACATACAATTATCATACTATACAAAATATAAGTGTAACATATCAAAATTATTTTTACACATAGAAATACAAAACATATAGAAAAAAAAAAAACTGAACATATCTATAATTCTATATTTAAACTACTATTAAAAAATATTAATAAGATTGTAGAACTTTCTTTTTACTAAAATACTCATTTTTAAATTTAGTCCCTATTTAATTGTGAGGTTGAAATTGTAAATTGAACTACTACTTTTCACCTCATTCAATTCCCTCTATTTAAATCTTATATTTATTTAATAAATGAACAAAAAAGAATACACCAAAAAAATAAAACATTCAAAAAGAAGAATCTAGCCAAGCAAGTAGGCCTGTCAATGATACTTGAAACTTCACAACTTGATCCGATTATCAGATATTTGGATGAGGTATTTATGTAATCAGATTTGGATTTTGCAACCTGCATCCGATTAATAATAAAAAATATAAAAAGAAAATAAAAATACATATTTATAGAAATTCTTAGATACATTACTACCATGATTATCATTATCTAGAAGTGCCACGTGAAAAACGCATGCATGCTTACTAGTTTAAAAAATGTGCCTTGCTTCTCTTATCATTTAATAAAAAATCATCCTATAATAACATATTTTACAATGTTTCCACCATGTCTATAATGTTTATAATATTGACGACATTTCCAACATTATATTTGGATGACCAATATTTCCACCAACACTGACATTTTAAACCTTCTATAGCTGCTGAGTTGTAGTGAAACTGTCATCAAAGCATCCTCATCCCTTCAACTAGATAACTCTATTATATTGACTAATTTTTTGTTGCATTCTAGCACTGAATTTTATGAATGATAATGCTCTCAACTGAAACATTACATTTCATTCCCTTTGTTTATCACATGAATAATTTTTTCTATGCAGCTACAACAACAGGAAAGGGGCGGTAGTGTCATATCCCAGACATAGAATTCCTCAAATTTTTATGTCAGCATAGGAATATGGTCAAACTCAACCTAACTTTATGAAGGATATGCCCTCCATTGAAACATTATGTTTCATCTCCTTTATTAATAACATGAATGTTTTTTCTATGTAACCATGATGAGAAAGGGTGGCTAGTGTTACATTCTAGACATAGAATTCTACATAAATTTTCTTGTCAACGTAGGAATAATCTCCAAGTCTTAACCTCCCATGTTCAGAATCATATATTCATATATGGCCAGCTAACTAGTCATAGATATTGAGAAATGAGTCATTAATAGATCTGTGTAGTCACAATAGATACACAACAAAAATATGTTCAAACAATATGCCCAAAAACCATATGAGAGAAACCTGGACAAAAGGGGGAAAGAGAAGGTAGCATCAACCAGGGTATCAAATAAATAAACTGTTCATGGCCCTATCCAGTCAGTCACTACCTCTAGAAAAGGTTTATCCCAAAATTGGTGTTACAAACGTTTTAGGATAGCACCTCAAACAATAACCAGAATTTATTTTACTTAAACTAACCTCTTAACATTTTTAGATACTCAAAAAACTTAAAGAATTTATCACTCTCTTTGTCCAGGCTAATGTCTCATAAACTCAAAGAACTTATCATCAGAAAATTTGAGGCAAGAAATCAAAAACTTTCAAAAAAAAAGTAACCATCATATCTCTAGCAACCGAGTGACATTGATAGAACCAACTTTACCAACACGACTAAATGCAGCATAAAAACAAAGTCCAGCCCAATCACTTAGAAGCACCAAGCAATCTAACTGTAACAAACAGTTTGTTCAAAGAAATGAGTAAAAGAAAAGTTAGTTACCTTCAGTTTGAGCAGCACGAGCAGCTTCAAATTCTTTCTGTAGACGCTCAAAAATCATCCTGTCAGAATCCCTAGAGAAATAATTTAAAGTCAGTTGCAAATCACAGCCGAAATAAATCTGAAAAATAGAATAAAGAAAAATGAAAAATGAAAGAAAGAGAAGTTCTGATAGAGATTTAGAAGAAGGAAGAGAGAATGGAAGAAAAGGGAAGAGTAAGCGAGCTGATCGAATCTCTGTGTCCCTCAATTGGATTAAATATGTGCTGACTGAATTATAAAAGATGGAAAGTTACATGAGTGCCCTTAGTTGGGTGGCTGACTCAAAAGAACATAAAAGAGAACAAGTATTGAGCCCCATAAAGAAAGCCCACTACAGAAGAAAGCTACTAATAAATAAATAAAACCAAGGCCCATTCGGTCCTATCTCTCTAGTGTCTACCCTCCCCCTCAAGCTAAGCATAGATGTCAAGCATGACTAGCTTGCTTACATAGTGTTGTAGCTTAACCTTAGGAAATCCCTTGGTCAAAATATCTGGTAACTATTCTTCTAAAGCAATGAAAGGAAGACACACTTCCCCTGAGGCCACTCTCTCTCATATGAAGTGTCTGTCACTACAATGTGCTTAGTTCTATCATGCTGAACGGGGTTATGAGCAATACTAATGCCTAATGGTAGCCTAATTATCACAATACAACACCAGGGGTTTATCATAATCAATACCCATATCATTTAGGAGATATCTGAGCCAATAACAACTCTGAAACCCCATGGACCATAGCCCTATACTCTACTCCAACCGAAGACCTAGCTACCACTGACTACTCTTACTCCTCCAGGAAACAATATTTCCAACTACCATAGCACAACAACCTAATGTTGATCTCCTATCATTTATATTACTTGCCCAGTCAGCACCTATATAGGTCTCTAACTTCATATGACCATGCTTGGCAAAGAGTATGCCCTTCTCGGGAGTTCCCTTAAAATAACATAGCACCCTTTCTGCAAGGGCCATGTGTGTATCTCTTTTTTTATCAATAACAGAAACTTTTATTAAGAAAAAGAAATGGTAGAAAAATACAACAGGAGGGAGGGGTAAAATCTCTTAACCCTCCCTAAAAGTAGACATCAAATTACAACATTGCCCAAAAGAAACTAGCTCTTCCCACGCCTTGTTTGGCCAAAGAGTCTGCCAAAGAATTAGCACTCCTCTTGGACCACTGAAACTGAATTTGCATGTTTTGAATGAGCTGGTTAATCTTCTTTTTTTCATTCAAGAACTTCCACAAACTGAAATTTTCCTTCTGTATCCAGTTAATAGCCAACCTAGAGTCGCCCTCCACCAGCAGTTTTCTAATATTCAGCTGTTGAGCTCTTTTTATCCCTTCCAAAACTGCTAAAATTTCAGCTCTCAGAGAATCTCCCCAACCTATAGGGCCTGAGAACATGGCAATAATTCGACCTTCTTCATCCCTGAACACTCCACCTAAACCTAAAGGGCCTGAGTTTCCTTCACTGCTAACATCAAAATTCAATTTAGTGAACCCCAGAGTTGGACGAGTCCAAGCTGGAACAGGGGAAGTAATCAAGCGAGCAGACCAAACTACTTCTTTCCATTTTCTAATGATATCTCCTACTGAATAACCTTCAAAGAGCTTCATAGTCTTGACCCAATGAACCACCCTAACATAGATTAAATCAATAATGGCTTCCTTGTTTTTTTCTTTTTCATGGAAAGTTCGTTGGTTTCATTCCTCTCACACTGTCCAGCATACAGCTGCTCTCACACATCTCCACAAAACTTTACCTCTCTTTTTTAAACCCCTCACTGAAGTAGAGTTAAACAAGCTGTGCACACTTGGGGGGGTGGGCCACCTGCAACCAAAAAGAGAGAAAACCAACACTAGATTTCTGATACAAAAGGACAGGAAACTAATAAGTGATAACAGCGCTCACTATTCTTCTTGCATAAGATGTACCAGTGTGGGGATAAACACCAATTAGGCCTTTTCTTTTGAAGCATGTCACAAGTGTAACACTTTCCTAGGATAGCTTCCCAACAGAAAGCACCTACTCTGGGAGAAATTGGTCTACCCCAAAGCTCCAATACTGGGAAGGGAAAATCAAGGGCCAAGTGGGAATGGGTTAATTCTTTGAAAAAAGAAGAGCAAGAAAAGATACCCGAGGGATTAGGAGCCCAGATCCTACTGTTCAATCTAGAGGGGTCAATAACTACCTCATCCAGAATCTTAAGCAAATTAGAAATGGAGTCCAATACAGAGTCTCTAAGAGCCCTTCTAAAGCCCAGATTCCAATCAGGAGCAGAATTAGAAAAAGTTAGGAAGGTGGCTATAGGCTCATTTTTAAACCTTGAGAGAGAAAACAAAGAAGGGAACTGCTCTTTCAATAGAGTGTCACCCACCCAAATATGTTCCCAAAACTTCACAGATTACCAAAGCAAAGGTCGTACCTGATAAAAGGGATGAAGGAAGGCAGGATAGCATGAATAGACTTCCAGGGAAAAGCTCTTGTGGCCCTAGATGAAACACCCGTATCCCAGCCATCTGTCTCTTGCCCATGAATACTTAGGAATACTTGAGCCCACAGATTATCCCTTTCCTTTGTCAGTCTCCATAACCATTTTTTTATGAATAGTCTCCATAACCATTTCCCCAATAGAGCTTCATTCTTCTTCTGCAAATTACCCAAACAAAGGCCACCATCACTTTTAGCTTTGGTAACCAAATCCCACCTAACTCTATGATCCCTTTTCTCCTCCCCTGGTTCCCATAGGAAATCTCTCATAAGTTTCTCCAGCACCCTACACACTCCCTCAGGAATTTTAAACACAGGCAAAAAGTAAACAGGGAGGTTTGCCAAGGTTGATTTAATCAAAGTTATCCTACCACCCAAAGAGAGGTAGTTTTTCTTCCATGAGGTTAACCTTTTTGTGAATCTCTCAATCACCGGATTCCAAAAGCTTCTTTTGCTAGGATTATCCCCTAGAGGAAGCCCCAAATATTTCACTGGCCACTGAGCAATCTCGCATCCCAATATTTGAGCCCTTTCTTCCACCTCTCTAGCACTCATACTAATGCCATCACACAACTCTTATCAAAGTTGACTTTGAGGTTAGTCACTTGTTCAAACACATTAATCACCTGTTTTAAGTTACTAACCCACCTAATCTCATCCCCTCCACAAAATAGAATTGTGTCATCCACAAACTGTAAATGAGTGACCAAAACCCCATCCCTCCCAATTCTCCAACCACTTACCAAACCCCTAGAATCTGCCCTCTCAATAATCCTCCCTATAACTTCGGCAATCAGGGTAAAGAGGAAGGGGGAGAGGGGGTCCCCTTGCCTAATGCCTCTAGTAGCTAGAAAATGATCTACCGTCCTACCATTCACCAGAATGGAATAGTGGCATGTTATGATGCACCCTTTTATCCACTTACACCACCTCTGCCAAAAACCAAAAGACCCTAGAATTTCCAACAGCAGAGAACAATCAACCAAGTCATAAGCCTTTTCTAGATCCAATTTGCACACCAACCCTTTCTTCCCACTTCTTTTTAGATCTTCCACACTCTGGTTTGCTATCAAGATTTGATCCACAATTTGTCTATTCTTCACAAAGGCACCTTGATTAGGGGAAATGATTGTTGGAAGCACCTCTCTAATTATTCGAGAAAGAACCTTAGCAATGATCTTATAAAGGCTATTGACCAAACTGATGGGTCTGAACTCTTTAGGGTGGAAAGCTCCCTCCCTTTTGGGGATTAAGGCAATAAAAGTAAAGTTTAGACCTGGATTTATCACCCCTCTTTCAAAGAATTCTGAGAACACACTTTGAATGTCAACCTTAATTATCTCCTAGAAGTCTTGATAAAAAGCCATCGTGAAACCATCAGGTCCTAGGTCCTGCACCTTCTCCTTACCTTTACCATCGCATCTATTAAATTTTGGTTTTCGCTTTTCAGGAGAAACCAGAAGATTTTTCCCTTTACTCTGTACCCAAATCATCAACGAACACTACCTCTGATACTTTCAGTTTCCTTTTGTCACTAACTTGATCAAAGAGGAAGAAGATGAACCAAAATCATCGTCCATCAATGGGCTGTCCTTAGGATTCACCGCTCACGTGCCCTTTAAGTATGTCATGTGTCGCTGCCCTTTGAGGCCCAACAGCTGGGCCCAAAGTATGTTTCAAGGTACCCAGGCCCTATGTCAAAAGCCCAGGCCCATTTTTCTTATTACCCATCACGTGATTACTTGAAGTGCCACATGATGTTTTATTAATCTTTGACCCTAATAGCTCAGTTATGTTCAAGTTTGATACAGCAGCTGGCTAACCCACCCCTTCTTTTGAAATTTGAATTTGGGATTGATTCACACGTCGAGGTCCATTAGTCAGAGCCTCAGCATAAGACCAGCCGTGTGTCTCATCCCTTTCTTTCCTTGCCTTATAAACTTCTTCCTTTTTTAGTTCATCTTTTCCTCTCCCCAGATTTTGCTTTGCCATTTCAGTGTAATTTCCTTTCTCCTTTCCTGCATCCAATTGACTTCTCCCGTGTAACCATTCTTCTTGTACCTTCTCATCTTCTTCCCTTCTTCCCTCCCTCCATAGCTCAACTTCAATGGCTGTAACTAGCCAGACTGAATAAAAGGTTCCATCAACCAGTACCTTTACTGAACGTGGGATATCTTCCAAGTTTACATTACTCAAACATACTGCAGCTGAATGGAGGTTTTTAACCAAAAAGCCCTCTAACCTTGCTTTGCACAAAGTTGCTATTGAGACAAAAACATCTGAAATCCATAGGTGAAACAATAGCCCCAAGATTCAAACAATTACTTTGTCCCTTGAGTGCAAATCCTTAGATTGAGGAGTCCATTTTGAAACAGTCACAGAGGCTGACTCCAATTGACAATGCATAGCCTGGAGTTCCATTTTCTCTTCTACTAACTCTAGAAGGGCCTTACACTTTTCAAAGGGGGTTAAAATAATAGTACTGTTTAACTTCAGCTTCTTTAGTAACTCTTCAGCAATTCTCTTCCAGTCCTTTTGGTGGGGCTGTTAAGGTAACAATAAATTTCTGCTCCCAGTCATTCTTGTGCATGTTGCAAATCATTCTACAGTCCTTTGATGCTTGAGCCATGAGCTGCATTTCTGTTACCTCTTCTGGCAGTTTCTTCTGCTCCCTCACTGTAGAGTCTCCATAAACACCCTGTGTTTCATCTACTAGCTCCCTTCTACTTTCTTCTCTAGCTTCCTCCCATGTAATGAAGTCCTTCAAAATCACTGAAACTTCTTCCCAGCCATTCCGCTTCTTACCTTCAGGGAAGCAGACCATCTACTTTTTTCCTTCCCCAAAGAATTCCATAAGCACCACGTACCTTCCTTTAGGATTCTCCCTTCTTTCTGCTATATACCTCTTGCCATTAATCTCAATTGAACCTGTGATGATTTCAGTTTCAGATCTTAACTTGATGTAGAAGAGAAGTAAAAGAGAGAGAGGGAGAGAAGAAGAGGAGAAATCGAAGAAGAAGAAAACCTGTTCGAACCCAAGAGAAGAGAATAGTTCAAATTCTCTCTTAGGTTGGCCAGGATATATAGATTACTAAAATGAATAGAAAAAGTCTTTTATGCCCCTATTTAAGTTGGGACATATCAGCCCTCACTAAAAGACACAACACCATATTAATAAAACTCAAATGACTATTCTACCCTTCTTTAGTCAACACTAACACTCCCCCTCAAGCTAGAGAGTATATATCATAATGTCCCAACTTGTTACATATGTAATCCACTCTTTTCCTATAGGAGATTTCTCAGCCACACTAGTTCACTAGTTGTATGTGTCATGGCTCTGTATTCAGCTTCTGCACTACTTCTTGCCACCATGGTCTGCTTCTTGCTCTTCCATGTCACCAAGTTACCCCTAAGGGAAGTACAATAACCTGTAGTAGACCTTCTGTCAGATATAGATCCGGCCCAATCAGCATCTGTATATCCCTCTATTTCAATATGTCCACCACTCTTATATAGCAAGCCACGACTAGGAGCTCCCTTCAAATACCTTACAATCCTTAGGGCCGCGTCCCAATGTAGAACCCGAGGATTCTACATAAATTGACTCACCACACTCACTGCAAATGAGATATCTGGCCGAGTGATAGTTAAATAGTTTAGCTTGCCCACCAACCTTCTGTACCTTCCTGGATCTTCAAACTCCTCACCTGTATCACTACTCAACTTGACATTCAATTCCATGGGTGTTTCCGCTGGTTTGGTACCCAATAAGCTTGTCTCCTCCAATAGATCAAGAACATATTTCCTCTGGCACAAATTAATACCATACTTGGACCTTGCCACTTCTATCCCTAAGAAGTATTTCAATTTGCCAAGGTCTATTGTTTGAAAATGATCATGCAGAAATGTTCTCAACCTGTCAATCCCAGGCCTGTCACTACCAGTAATAACAATATCATCAACATAAACCACTAACAAAATCTTCCCCGCATCAAAGTCATAGCTGAATACTGAATGGTCAACCTGACACTGTTTCATGCCAAACTTCTTTACGACTTCACGGAATCTGCCAAACCAAGCACGAGGGGACTATTTAAGTCCATAAATAGTTTTCTTGAGCCTACACACCTTACCATCCTCCCCCTGAGCAATAAACCCGGGTGGTTGCTCCATATACACCTCTTCAAGAAGATCACCATGCAAAAAAGTGTTCTTAATATTAAGCTGAAACAAGGGCCAATCATGTATAGCAGCTAGGGAGATCAAAACACGAACAGAACCAATCTTGGCAACAAGAGAGAAGGTCTCTGTGTAGTCAATACCATATAACTGTGAATAACCCTTGGCAACCAACCGAGCTTTCAATCTCTCAACACTACCATCAGGCAAATCTTGGCAACAAGAGAGAAGGTCTCTGTGTAGTCAATACCATATAACTGTGAATAACCCTTGGCAACCAACCGAGCTTTCAATCTCTCAACACTACCATCAGGCAAATGCTTGACCATATATACACACTTACATTCTATAGTATGCTTACCCGGGGAAAGAGTGGTGAGGTCCCATGTATGATTATGAGCTAGAGCAGAGAGTTCTTCCATTGCTTGATGCCAACCTGAAGAGATAAGGGCTTCATGGACATCCTTAGGAACAGAAACAGAAGGTAACAACAAAACAAATTGTCGATGGGAAGGAGATAGGTGAGAAACAAAAACATAATTGGAGATAGGATGAAGGGTACAACTACATTTACCTTTCTGCAGGGCAATGGAAAGATCAAGGTCAGAAACAGGGGGTGATGGTGCTGCGAAAGTCACTTTTGGATCCGTCGACGGTGAAGAAGTTGGAGGGGCCGATGCATGTCGATGCGTATACACTTGATGGATAGGTGGCCATGTAGAAGGAAGTGGCACCGGAGGTGAAGACTTAGGCGCAACTAGAACAAGAGGAATGGGGTCCGCAACAGGAACTGGAAGCGAAAGGAAAGAAGGGGAAGAGACATCTAAGCTAAAAAAGAACGGAACCGACTCAAAGAAGCTAACATCGGGACACACAAAACAACGTTGGGAACTGGGATTATAACACTTGTACCCTTTTGGGTCCTAAAATAGCCAAGAAAGACACACTTCGTAGATCCTGCATCTAATTTATTTAGTCCGGGACCAAAGATTATGAACAAAGCACACACACCCAAAAACCCGAGTAAGAGGAAAAGGAGACAACGTAGGAAGCAGAACAATGAAGGGAGACTGACCATCAAGGATGGACATAGGCATTCTGTTAATAAGAAAGCAAGATGTAAGCACAGCATTACTCCAGAAACGTTTGGGTACATTCATATGGTGCAACAGGGATCAAGTGGTTTCTAAGGGATGGCGATTTTTCCGTTCATCTACCCCATTTTGTTGGGGGGTGCAAGAGCAAGAGGTTTGATGAATAATACCATGTTGTTCTAAATATTGCTGAAAGGGTGTATAAAATATTCTCGGCCATTATCTAAACATAGGATCTTAATGTGAATACCAAATTGAGTGCGGATTTCAGCATGAAACTTTTGGAAAATAGAAAATAATTCACTTCTTTCTTTCATAAGATAAAGCCATGTCATCCTTGAATAGTCATCAACAAAAATAGCAAAGTACTTGTATCCATTGTGTGATACTACTTTATTTGGACCCCAAATGTCCGAATGGACCAAAGAAAAAGGACTTGACATACGATAATCGACTCTAGGACTGAAGGAAACCCGATGATGTTTCCCATACTGACACGACTCACAATCCAAAGTAAAAAGACGACTCAATGCTGGAACAAGTAGCTTAAGTGCTTTAAGAGACGGGTGTCCAAGTCTGCAATGCCACTGGAGAGGGGTGAGAGACGACTGAAGAGCTGTTGAAGAACCACCACCACCACCATCAAGGTAATACAGCCCACCAGCTTCATGCCCTCCACCAATCTTCATCCCCGTCTTGAGATCCTGAAATACACAAGATGAAGGGTAAAAGGTGATAGAGCAATTAAGAGACTTTGTCAATTTACTAACAAACATAAGATTAAAAGGAAATTTGGGTACATACAGAACTAAAGACAAAGATAATGAACCAGTTTTAACATCACCAATACCACTTATGGAAGAAGTGGAACCATTAGCAAGAGTGATAGTGTTGGTTGTAGAGGATGAAGAAAGTGAAGAGAACACACCTGGAGTCCCAGTCATGTGATCGGAAGCTCCAGAATCAATGATCCAGTGGGAGGATTTGGATGCCAGACAAGCCATACCTAAGGGGGCAAGCGTAGTTATACTCAGCTGAGAAGTAGCCTAGATCTACAGCTCATATTTAGTACGAGAACTACTCAGCATCTCCTGTCCGGAGGCATCTATAGCTGAAGGTGTCGGACCAGTCTGTTGACTCCCTTGCTCCATATCACCACTTGCCACTGCATGATTTGCCCAGGATGACGGTGGGCCATGTAGATCATAGCAAAAATTAATAGTGTGCCCATCTATATTACAATGCGCACACTTTCTCAGACCATGATTATGTCCTCTACCACGAGCTTCCCCTGAATCTCGACCGCCAACACGCCCACCACCATGATTATACATGTGTCCACCTCTACCACCACAGCCTGGCTGGCCTTGATGAGCTAGTCCTCTACCACCACGGCCATCCCCTTTAGCCACCACAAGGGCAGTTCTATCGGATATGGTGGGGTTCTATGGAGAGTCAACAGAAATCCTCCAGAGACGGGCAAACACCTCCTCGAAAGATGGAAGAGCAGATCCCCCTAGTATCTGGGCTCGTACTGGTTCATATTCAAACTTTAGTCCCACCAAAAATCTAGTCACATCAAGCTACTCTCTCTGTTGTTGCTGAATTTTAACATCAGATGTAAGGAGGTGATACACACTCAACTCATTCCTCAAATTTCTCAGACTAGCATAATACTCTTCAAGACTCTGGTTACCTTGCTTCAGACTAAAATACTCTTGATAGAGCTGATATACTCTGGTGGTGTTATCCTGTCCTGAATAAAGCTTCCTTGCATGATCCCAAATTTCCTTGGCTGTGTCTAAGAACATAAAGTTTACACTAATCTTAGGTTCTATACTGTTCCACAGCCAAGTCATAATCTGTGCATCTTCTTACTCCCGATCACCATACTCCTGGGAATGAACTGGGAGTTTTTCTTCTCTTATATGCTTTGCTTTCTTCTTGGCTCTGAGAAACACTTCAACAGATTTGGCCCAAGGTACATAATTTTCTCCATTTAATTTAATTGGTCATTTGTACATTCAAGTAGTCTTGAGGGATCATAACCGACTTATGTTCATTATCTCCCATGGCTGTAAATATTTTTTTTCTTGTTTCAACCTGCCTTACCCAGTAATCACTACACTGCACTTCAACAGCACTGTACTTCACTCCTCAAGTTAATCACTCACCACCATACGACTGACCATTGCTGAAACGTACACTGTCACAGGTTTCAGTAATGTTAACCTCTACTATTGTCACTTTCGGCACCTCACAAACACATCACATACAAGAGTACCATACATCTGAACCTACGACACATCTAAACCTGCCACCATAAGACTGATACTAAGCTGCACCTACCACACATCTGCACCATATGACTGATACTAATCTGAACCACACATCTGCACCTACCACGAAACCTACTGTTGCAGCCCTCTTCATTCCATCGAGTAGAGGGTTCTCTACCAATCACCTGAAACCACAACTTCACACCCAACCAAACACATTAAAAACTCCAGAATGAAGATACGGCAACTCCTTTTCAGCCCTTTTACAAAACTCAAAAAAAAGAGAAGAAAAATGAGAGATTACGAACAGAACAGATCTGGACTGGCTTAACCTGGCTCTGATACCATGTGACGATTTCAGTTTCAGATCTTAACTTGATGTAGAAGAGAAGTAAAAGAGAGAGAGGGGGGTAGAGAAGAAGAGAAGAAATCAAAGAAGAAGAAAACCTGTTCGAACCCAAGAGAAGACAATAGTTCAAATTCTCTCTTTGTCGGCCAGGATATATAGATTACTAAAATGAATAGAAAAAGTCTTTTATGCCCCTTTTTAAGTAGGGACACATCAGCACTCACTAAAAGACACAACACCACATTAATAAAACTCAAATGACTATTCTACCCTTCTTTAGTCAACACTAACAGAATTGTTGTATTCAGACTTCCTACTCACCTGAACAGCATCTTCCATGAAAATCTGAATCCACACCAATGCTTCTTCCCCTACCAGCAACACCATGGCCATATTAATTTCTCTGATTTTTAAAGCTTTCTTCCCTTTCACCTTGTAACTTTCAAATAGGAACTGCTTTGCTTCCACCCTTAGAGATCTTCTTCAAACCTCAGTCTGCTGAAACATCCTTTCCTCCATTTTCAACCCCCCTGTTCCTCAAGCCCACCACGCTAGAGCTTCTCCTCCTACCCATGAAAAAGGTTGTGCATCTGCATTCTTTGTAACTTCTGCTCAATCGGTTTCCTTTCCTTCAAAAACTCTTCTGTTTCTTTCTCCAATAAATCCACATGAGTTGTCTCTTCCTGATTAAACCCTTCATATGTCAACCAGCTATCAGGTGTTCAACTGTTTGTAGGAGACATTAAAACAGGAGGAATAATTCTACAGCAAGTATAAGGAACAACTAAATCATCCCTTCTATGCCCTTTCTAGCACCATCTACATTCAAAAGATAGAAGTTCTTTCTGTTTTTAATTCAAGTACAATATATATTCTCCATATAATTAACAAGCAATTAACAAATTGGGTAGGTTGCATGATATTAACAGTTTCTTGAGAAGAGGCTACCTAGTAAGACGCTCCTTCAATTCTTCATGCCTTTTGAGGACATTTGACACTGAGAAAATAAAGCAGTTTTAAGCCTCTGAAAAGTCTCAATGAAATGAACAAATTTAACATAAACAACAAACACGGTGCACTTCCAATAGGACATACATCTAGTTCGTGTTGTCTCCAACCGGATGTCTTCTTCTTGAATAAACTTCTGTAGTACAATAGGACACATGATTACAATCAAAACAGAGAAAGAAATAAACACACTACTTTTGCAATACTAGAAGTAATAGAGAAAGAAAAAGTGCTTTACCGATCTATGACCAGGGAACTACTTTGAAGAATGTAAATAATGTTTTGAGGATCTATGGTTAAGAAAGAAAGGTTGCACCTCCCTGGCCCCGGAGTCACATAGACAGTTAGGAAATTATCTATGCATTGAAATATTGAATGTCACTCAGTTCATGATACTGAAACCATAACTGCAGCCAACAGGAATGAGTTCTAACTTCGTTGGGATTGGGCCCTTTCAAAATGAAGAAAATAATGTGGAAGTGTTCCGTTCTTTCAAAATGAAGAAAATAATGTGGAAGTGTTCCGTTCTTTCAAAATGAAGAAAATAATTGATTGAAATTACAGTCATAGTGGCACATTGGGCACCAATTCATACCTATTCAAGAAATGTGGCACACTGAGAAATTGGAACCAACTAGCATACTCTTGTCATTCCTATCAGTGGTAGAAAGGAAGGCAGGCCTCCTGGAAAATGTGGTGAAACAAAAATTTGATTGACTGGAATCCCAGCCCATGAGAGGCCATGGCACTATTAGAAATGTTGTTAATCTAAAGAGAATGGGGTGCAAGAATGGTTTAGTCTTTTTATATTCTTTTTTTATGAATAACTGAAAAACCATTCATTAATTAAAATAAAGTAGAGAAGTACAAAGAGAAGGGAGAGATGAACTCTCTTAACTCTCCTCAAACAATCTCAGAATGTTACAATATAGCCTAAAATAATTGGCTTCTTCCCACCCCTTGTTTGGCTAGTACATCGGCAAAATAGTTGGCATCTCTTTTCACCCAAATCAGATTCACTTCCATTCCCTCTGTTAACCATTTAAACCTTCTATTTTCATTAATGTAGTCCCACCAACCCAGATCCTCTTCCTTTTGCAGCTGACAACCAACTTTGAATCCCCTTCAATTATCAGTTTTCAAATATTCATCCCCTTAGCTTTTTGAGCCCCTTGCAAAGCAGCTAGAGTTTCAGCCCTCAAAGAGTCTCCCCCACCAATCGGTCCTGAAAAAAGGCCAACTATTCTACCTTCCCCATTTCTGAAAACTCCTCTAATTCCTAAAGGGCCCAGATTTCCTTCACTGCTGCCATTGAAATTCAGCTTAATAAAACCACTGGTTTAAGGAGACCAGCTTGGCGTTGATACAACCTTATTAAGGGCAGAATCATCCACTACCTTCCAACTTCTCAACAAATCTGCAACAAAAAAAATCCTCAAATAATTTTAAGGTTTCACCCAATTGATCACTCTAACCGTGATGACTTCAATTAGAGCATCCCTAGTCCTCTTTTTCCACAAAGAATCTCTAATTTCTCTCTTCCCATATTGTCCAACACACTACACCCCTAATACACCTCCATAAAGTTCATCCCCTCTTCTTCAGCTAGCTAACAAAGGAGGGATCAAACAGGCTTTGTATATTTGACAGGGGTTGCACCTACACACAAACAAGGAAAGAAACCAATCCCAAATTGAAGATACGAAGGGGTAGGAGATTAATGAGTGATGGCAGGTCATAAGTAATCTTTTCCAGAAACACTTCACAGCAGAAACCTCCAACCCTAGGCAGATTTTTTTTTATTTCTTTTGAAGGACTACACAACAGGAGGTAGGAGATTAATGAGTGATGGCAGTTCAGAAGTAATCTTTTCCAGAAACAAGGATTATACCTGATATGAGGCAGAAAAGAAGGTGCAGGTGGGATGACATGATCCCCAAATTTTACAAAGTTACCATAACAAGGATTATACCAGATATGAGGCAGTAAAGAAGGCAGAATGTCATGAATAGCCTTCCAAGTTGAAGCTCTTGTCACCCTAACTGTAATGAGTAATGACTTCAATTAGGGCGTCTATACTTCTTTCTTTGCCTTCAAGCAGCCTTTGATTTCTCTCTTCCCAAACAGTCCAGCAAACTGGAGCCCTTGAGCATCTCCATAAGGTTTTTCCCCTCTTCTTTTGCCAAATAACAAAGGTAGGGTCAAACAGCCTTTGAACATTGGCGGGGGATCCACCTCCATCCAAGCAAGGAAGATTTCTTTTTATCAATAACAGCATTTCATTAGAAATATTAAGAATGACAAGATAGGGAGAGGTAAACTATCTTAACTCTCCACAAACAACAACACTGTTACAGCTGTGACCAAAACAACTGATTCCTCCCCACCCCTTGTTTTGCTAAAACATCAGCAAAACTATTTGCTGCTCTTTTAACCCAACTGAACTGCACTTCCATATCTTGAATTATCCACTTGAATCTTTTTTTTTTATCAGTAAGCATGTATTTTATTTAAATTTCGGATTGTAAACAGTTTATACAACTTGGTGACAGGACTGATGATCCCTTTAATCCCTCTTTTCTATCCCTCATTTCAGTGCAGCCCAAAATAATTGTTTTCTCAATGCCCCTTGTCTTTCAAAACAATCAGCTAGCCCATTTGCACTCCTTCGGACCCATTAAATTCAGCCTCAACCTCCTTTGCAATTGTCTCCACTTCCCTAATCACATGTTTAAACGTCCACTGAGTATTGCTGTTGTTTGCTGCCCAGGATAATGACTACTTTTGAGTCCCCTTCCACCTCAGCATGCATGTATCCAGTAGTCGATCAAGATTACAGTCAGTCTTGAATCCAAAAAGGTTTCGGATGGAGAAAAGAAGAAGAAGAAAAGAAGGAGAAAAGGAGGAGAAGCAGAAGTACACAAGKGTTTAGAAAGGARAGGGAYAGWTWGATTGAATCTGCCGCCCCACTCTTAATATTTATATGTTATGTTCACTAATTGTAGAAAAAGGCAGAATTGCCCTTAATGCTTACATGGCAAATAAAACAATA
>NW_010729356.1:409996-421401 GCF_000365185.1 Nelumbo nucifera | reverse complement strand
AGGTATAATTCTCTCCTACTCCCTTTGGTTCAGATCTGGTTCAGTTTAAGGTTCAAGAATGATCCTTGAAAATATGATTTTCTAAATAGGGAATGTGATTCCCAGTTGAAGGGAGAGAAAAATTTTTGAAATTCGCCCCCTTATTCCGCAATCTTTGGGCGTCCATACGATGGATCTCTCAACCCTTCACCACCGCCGGCAACAGCAGTGAAGAGGGGCCCACATGGCAGCAGCTTATCTTATCAGCTCCTTAGCCAGCAGCTTATCTTATCTTATCTTATCCTTAGCAGTCTCTCTTATCTGTTCTTACCTGTTCTTACTTTATCTATTAGAAGAGTAGTAGGAGTTTGATTTATCTTAGGGAGGCCTTATCCTTCCCAAGTAGGAGTCTTATCTGTAAGCAGTCGAATGCAACAAGGAGTCTTCCTACAAGGAGGACTCTCACCTCTTGTAATCTCCTATTTAAGGAGCTGCGATTTGAGAATAAAGGCATCCAATTTTCAGTCAAGAGAAGAGTTGAGGAGAGTTAGGGTGATCACTTGGACAAATCACCCCTTAGGTCGCCACAATAGGGTCTACACACAAAGGGAGGGGCAAGGGGAAGCTAGAGCCGAACGTCATGGGCGATATGGAGAAACTGTCATCCAAGGTCCACGAATTGGAACACCGACTCGTGGAGAACCACACAAAAATACGAGAAGTCAAGGAAGATGTCTGGGAGATTTGTCGCCTACTAGAGTCGTATTTCTCCACCAGGGAGAGGAGCCCTGAAGGGACGGCAACCACCAACAGCCGTCGACCGGACTTGGCGGAATCATCCGGCGAACGACAGATCGCCGCCCCAACAGCAGCAGTCATCCCCAAGTATAGTAGGCTAGAGTTCCCTTCGTACAGCGGCAGCGGAGATCCACTAGGATGGCTATACCGCTGTGAACAATTCTTTCACAATCAGCATACTCTGGTTCTACCGACTAGAGAAGGAGGAACCAGGGCTCAGCTGGGACCAATTCAAGTCCTACTGCCTCCTCAAGTTCAGACCCCCATTGACGAGCAACCCACTAGGTGAGTTAATCAACCTCAAGCAGACAAGCATCGTGGCTGAATACCAGCGCCAATTTCAAGCCCTTCTCGCCAAAGCCGCCTCGTTATGCCCAGATCAGCAAGTGGATATGTTCACTGCTGGATTAGATGAGCCCCTGAGAGGAGATGTGAAAATGCAGCATCCTCCCAACCTGGTCACCGCCATGAACCTAGCTCGCGCTTTCGAGCGCAAGCTACAGATCAGCCGAGGATCCTTCAGCATGGGACGATCAGCGACATCATGGACACCCCCGAAGCCAACCAGGGTGGCCCCTTCTTCGGTAGCCAGCAGGGAACAAAAGCTTCACACAGGTATCACTCCCAGACCGGCACCTAGCATAGGAAGCAGCATGATGGCACCTCCCATCAAACGCTTATCTAGAGCTGAGATGGCGGAGCGCCGGGCAAGAGGGCAATGCTTCAACTGCGATGAGCTGTATTCAGCAGGGCACCAATGCAAGAGGCTATTCTGCCTCCTAGTAGACAAACTGGAGGAAGACGAGGACGAACCCGCAGCACTAGAACCCGAGATCTCCCTCCACGCCATCACCGAGATAAAGACCTCTCAAACCATGCAGCTACGGGCACAGGTGGCAGGGAAACCAATACGTATCCTTGTAGACTCGGGAAGCACGCACAATTTTGTAAGTGAGCAAGCTGCCCTTCAACTGAAACTACCCGTGGAAAGTAGACCGCAACTACAGGTAGCCGTCGCAAATGGAGAGAGAGTTCACAACCCTGGGATCTGTAAGAACATCCAAATACAGGTCGAATCCGAACCCTTCTCTATTGATTTATTTGTGCTACCCTTGGACGAGTTTGATATAGTACTTGGAGTTAAGTAGTTGATTACTCTAGGCCCTATCCTATGGGATTTCAGCGCCCTAACAATGTCATTCCACCTGAATGGAAAACAAGTTACTTGGCAGGGAACCAAAGTGAAGGCAAAGAAAACGCAAGTGCATACACTCCAAGGCAAAACCATGCACATAGCAGATATGGAAAGACTCCTCACCGACTTCTCGGATGTATTTCAAGAACCCAAGGGACTTCCACCTGCCCAATCGTGTGACCATCGGATTCCTCTGATAACAGGTTCAGAACCGGTCGTCGTCCGGCCGTATCGCTACCCACATCTGCAAAAGGACGAGATAGAGAAGCAGTGTGCGGACATGTTGAAACAAGGGATCATCCGCCCCAGCCGCTCCCCCTTCTCTTCGTCAGTTTTATTGGTACCGAAGCAAGACAGTACTTGGAGGTTTTGTGTGGATTACAAAGAACTCAATCCCTTCAGCATGTAGTCCAATAAGTTCCAGTTTAATCCCTTCAGCATATCCACCTTACGCAATAATCCCGCTTGTCCACTTCTTCTCCTTGAATCTACTAACTCATTAGCTATGAGGACCCCATCTACTAGCACCCTTCCTCTGAATGCCCCTTGAGATTTTGCAATCAGATTTGACATCACCTTAGCCATTTTATTAGCCAACAGTTTAGCTAATATCTTATATAAGCTACTGATAAGGTTGATTGATCTGAAATCAGCCAACTCCACTGCCCCTTTCTTCTTTGGAATTTGAGTGATGAATGTGTGATTTAAACTTCTTTCTAGAGCACCCCTTTCATGAAATTCCCTTAACATATTCAACACGTCCAGCTTCACAATTTCCCAACATTTCTTGTAGAAAAGTAAGTGAAACCATCCAGTCCCAGTGCCTTATCACCCTTTAAGCAAATTGAATTCTTCTTTGGTATAATTGTCTATGAACAGCTATGCTTATTACATTGTTCGTTATTATGTTCTGAGGCAATTCAAGGTTGAATATTAATCAGTCAAATTTCTGGTATGAAGAACATAGAAAATATAGAGGACTTGGTCAGAACTCAAGGTGTTTGGACTAGTAAGTTTCATAGAAAGCACTTTATGCTATCATTTAATGATGACAGCAATGGAGAAAGAGATGAATACGTCAAAAGACACTACACTTGAGACTTGCAAACTCAGGTGATAAGAATAAATATTATATAGATCAGCTCTGATACAAAGAGAAAACAGATATAAACTCATGTGATAAGAATAAAAATTTGAGATTCAAGAATTTACACTTGATATTTGCAAAGTAAACAGATCCACAAGCAATAATAAACAGTAGTACTCACAACAATAATAATAACAGCAGCAACAATAACAACGATAATTGCAAAAAGAAACAGGTGACTAGAGTAGAAAACAAGAACAAATATAAAGAATCTACAGCATTTCTTGAACAGATAGTGTTAAGTAGATCATATTTCTCCTTACCACCTCTCCTGTTATTGCATATGTCCGTCCCTTGAGATGTTCCAATTGCTGCAAGTTGCATACAATATGAAAATGTCAATACATCATAGCATATAATATTAGAAACTACAAAACAAAAGTTTTTTTAATAGTAAAATAAAATTTATTAAAATGAAAACAAAGAGAGTACAAGAAAGGTGATAAGGAATCACCTGAGAGAAGAAAAGAAACAAACATACCCCCAACCAACACCCTTACTAACCTTGTAAGCAGTAGTTTGATTATTACAGATAGTCAAAACAACAACGATTAAAAAAATATATATTTGAATGTGCCATGAAATTTTTATTATTTCATTGGCTAACAAAATTACTCCAACCAAAATCTATTAAACCCCTGAACTAGAAGGTGGAAAGTTTTGTCTATGGAGGAGACATAGAAGGCATTACATGCCAAACTTTTATGTACCTTATAATTACTTCTCCAAAGGACTTGATTCATAATAAAGTTGAGGGGTAAATTACAGTGACCTGTGACCCCATTTGAGTTTTCTGACAATATCAGATACCCACCCCAATTTTCTGAAATTACAATTACCTGTCTAGTCAGAACTTAAAAAGAGAACTGTTAATGACAAATGCACAATGACATAAACACTCCCATCAGTTTCACATATACCTGACTCCATATTCTGAAATACCAACCACCAAGCATGCCCCAATTTGTAGATTACCAATACTGCCCCACTTTTCATGTTTAACATGCAATCGCTTCACCAAAATCCAAAAGAACTTGAGGGT
The DNA here is from genome assembly GCF_000365185.1 of Nelumbo nucifera. Next base: position 417,240 of record NW_010729356.1, on the reverse strand, counting down.
GATTACAAGCCTCTGAGAGTTTGGAGTGGTGTTTAGATGGGTTAGAAGATCAGCAACTGATTTGGCTGACTATCTAGCCAAACAAGGGACAAATAGAGGAGATTTATTCTGGGCTGAACTGCAATTGTAAACCTGTTGGGGGTCGGAATCTCTAATATAAGGGACTGGACCTGTGTATTCTTCAAAGATATTCCAAATTTAATGAATTACTGTTTCCTATCAAAAAAACGAAAAAACAAAACAAAAATCAAAAGAACCCCTTAAATTATGTATATATTCATTTAATAAAGTTTTGTCTTTAGTATCAAAAAGTTGTGTATATTAAATATTTTCTCCAAAATTTTTGAGATATATGTATATATATGATAATATTTCAGCCAAAATGCCAAAAGTGTTTTATACTACCTTATTGCATTGAAATTTCCAAATAATAAGATATAATTACATCAAATATTCTGAAATTTCACTTATAAGTTCATCTGAAACATATTCCGAAATCAGAATCAATAGTTAAAAATATCATCATCATCATCACATAAGCCTTGTCCCAACCATATGGGATAAATTACATTAATCCTGTTCTCACACTCTGTTCTGTTCTGTTCTTTGCTGGCCTGATGACCAATTTGTAAAATTTTGCTTTTGGCCTAAGTGCTATTCTCCTATCAATAGTTGAACTTTTGAAATTATAAGTTCTATGAGTTCGGCAAAAATAACAAACTGATAAATAAATGTCCCTCAGAGATTTTGGAATAAAAACTTATGTTTCTTTGTTAGTAAAAGACAATAATCTATCTTGACAAACCAAGTGACTCCACATAATAGGCAGAAATTCTAGCATCAGTTAACAGAATATGGAACCGTCAAATTGAACTACGGATTATAACGAATTACAATCAAAAACCAGCGTTACTGGAATTTCAATAGTGTTCAGAATAGAATATCCGAAAGTCGCAGAAATTTTCTGGTAAATATTGAGAATAGGGAAGCAGAAAGGATTGACCTACCTTGCGGGCATGGTCGCCTGGGACTGACTTTTTTCTGATACCCTTCTTCATTGAGGATTCTTCCATGTCGCTCTCCATTCCCAGTAAGAGTATCTGCAGCGATTAAACGCTGGGGGAAGAAAACATGAACAAGAAGACTTTTCTGAGAACGAGATAGAGAGAGAGAGAGAGAGAGAGAGGCCCTCCTTTATTAAAGAAGAACGAAGGGAGATAATCGAGAAGAATAGAGAATTTAGCTTGAAAAGCAGGGTTAAAAAGTCTAATCAATTTTGCAAAGATGTATAGTCGGACTGGCTCTGGACGGCGACAAGCATCGGAACACAAAACGGCAGTGTTGGAATGTGCTTGGTTGAAGGCAAACCCTCGACAATGGCGATGAGAGTGAGAACCATTTTTCAGGACAACTGTAGGCGGGACGAGATCACTGTTTGGCAAAAACAGCCCTGCGCTGCTTTGGGAGCCTCTACGCTTGACACTTCTAAAGTTCTAATTCAGTTCCTCATTTCCTCATCTGTCTTTTCAACTAAAAAATGTTGAGTGTAAATACTATTTTGCCCACAGTCACTATCTATTTATCTCCACAGAGGCTCCTAAAACAGCCTCTAAAGGCGTGTTGTTAAGCCTCATTTCCTAACGACGTATTTTGGGAAGGCATTCCTATCTTGGAATAAACCACTTTTTGTCATAAATGCCTACGCGAGAAACGTTTTGACGGAATAATACCCAACGGGGCCTAATGTTCCCATCATTTTTAATGGCAACGGGGACAGGATCATATTCTTTGTCCCGTTCCCAACCCGATTTTGAATCCCTGTCCTCGATCTCTGCTGGGATAAAAGGTTGTCTTCCATCCTCAACCCCAATTTAAAAAATAAATTTACTTAAAATAAAGGAAAGTTTTAAAATAGTAGTGAGGACCGGGTCTATATGATGCATGAGAAAACTTGAAAACCAAATAATAAGATAGAAAGAAAGTAATTCACAATAAAATAATAAATGTATAGTTATTATTAATTTAAGGTTAATTAAATCATAACTATTGTTAATCTATAATTAATGTTAATTAATAGTAAAATAAGTAATTTACTAGTTACTGATGCTGCTCGACAAGGTAGTTTTTGAATCGATGTTGCAATCAGATAATTCTGCCAAATGAGTGGAGCCGAGGTAGAAGGATGAAGTCGTGCTCCAAGATCTGAAACCAAGAAAGTGGTTAGAGGCCCGAGGAGTTATCCCTGAGTAGGTACTCCGATGCTCAAGTCAGTCGAGAACAATGGATGGTTGGGCCAAGCAGTTAGAGAACAACGTTGGTCCAAGTAGAGTAACAATACAGGAGTCAAAAGTTGGATCCCTTACCTTGAGCGGGAGCTACCTTTTTTATAGCTAAAGATCAGTGTCCTAATCAGATGAGGCTTCTGGGGTTGTCAAGATGAGGTTACCCGCCAAAGTCTTCATGATAAGACTTAATCCCTAGCGAAGTTGTCCTCATTCGTACGATGCTTCTCCTGTCTTGGTTGTGCTTATTCGCGTGACGTGGTGCTGATGTGGCCGAAGTGCCTTACCCACATGACGTGGTGTCGACATGATTGAGGTGATAAGGTGACTACAGAGATGACATGTGGCACCCGTGGCCAACTCAACCATAACCCGAACACCACTCCCCCAGTTCCAAAGTTGAGGAGTGTAGTGCTTAGTCAAGATGTGGCGTGGAAGAGTTCTTTGGTTCTTGGCTGAGGAACTTGAAGTTGAAGTTTAGTTTAGTGTGTCGTTTAGACGGAGTGGTGAGGGGTTGGACCTATTTTTCTGAGTGAACCGGCTGGTTCAATGTTCATACCGCCTTCGAAGAGCATTGTTTTGTTCTCTGAGGCTTCATGCATGCAAAGGGCGGTGGCATCATTTTGTCTTCCCAAGCTGTTAGAGGATAGTACTTAATCTATGCCGTTGATTTGCCTTGATCTAGATCACTGGGAGTCCTAAAAAAGGGGGTGAAGAGCATTCATACTTTGTCATTTGCGAAGGAAGTGCTTGCGGAGCTTAGCGAGAAGTAGTCTTCGGCTCAGTTGTTGCTTCAGTTCTGCGATCCACTACTACAGAGTTCAGTAAGATGTCTTCCTCATCTTTTGACTCTTCGTGTTCTTTCACTTCTTTCGCTTCTTCCTATGCTTCATCTTCTTGTTTTGAGTCTGGGCCGGGGTCTTTCACCGAGGCTGTCATGCTCGATGTTCGTGAGGCTGATGACCAGGGGCCGTGGCCGAGGACTTTAAGGGATTCCATCCTGAGTGGGTGGCCGAAGCTGAGGAGGCTGAGACGGGGCCGTCAACTAGGGAGGTCGACCTTCCTGCGTGTGTTGGTCGTCGGTTTAGGACCACGCCATGTTGTCTAACACATGGGGACATAGCTCGGATCCAATCTCTGTACTGTGTTCCCAATGAGTACGAAGTTAGGTGTCCGAACTAGTGAGAGGCCCACAAATGCTCGCCTAGGCGAGCTCTATGTGTATGAGCACAGCCTGATGGTTGGGTTGAGATTTCCATTGAGTGAGGGGGTCATCGACATGTTCAGGTGGTATCGGGTACTACCTATTCAACTGATGTCAAACTCCTTTAGGTTTTTGATCGGCCTTCTGCCCTACTACTTCAACCACAGCCTCGAGATTACCCTGGGGATGGTTTCTTATTTCCTTCACCTGAAGCACCACTAGCAAGGATACTATTACTTATCGGCTCAACAACGCATCAAAGTGTTGGTTGGGACCCCATCTTTGGTGAAGCACTAGAATGGTAAGTTATTTTTTGTGTGTTGTCTTGGAGGCTCGCCTCTGTCGGTCAGGCTCCAAAAACCAAGGACAAAGGTGAAGCAGCTCGAGCTGGCCCAACTCACCAAGGAAGAGAGGTCATCGATAGGGATGATCGAGGAGGTCAATGTGATGGATTACACATCCTTCTCGAAGTTGATCAATGTTGGGTTGATGAGTGAGGAGGCCGGTCTGTTTGTTGATCTGGATTTGCCGATATCTTCTTTTTTGAGCTCTTTTACTTGTACTGATCAGTCATTTATCTTGTGCAGGTGCTCGAATTGCAAGCAAGGAGGAGATCACTTGCCGCATGAGGGCCGAAGCTGATAGGAAACGGTCCAGAGGAGCTCAAGGGACCCAACCCCTTCCTGAAGAGGTGCAGCCAAGGTCTGCAAAGTGTGCTCCTCGACACCAGAAGAGGTCGAGGCAGACCGATGAGGAGGTTGTGGTGGTTGACGCCGAGGAGAGTGCTCAAGCCGCCCACTCCCCTTTGCCGCAAGGCAATGTGCCAGAGGGCGCCCACCCACTCCGGTGGAACATTCGGCTTGAAGTGGAGCACTCAAGGGCTTCAACAGCCGAGCTAGAGGCTGCAAAGGCTCGACTGGTCGAGCTCAAGGGCAAGAATGTCGAACTGAAGCGCAACATTGAGGAGTGGTCTAACATTATCTGCAAGCTAAAGGGTCGTGTCACCGACCTCAAGGGCAAGCGGGAGGCACTGAAGAAGGAGGCCACCGAGCGAGTGGCTCGAGCCGAGGATGAGGGGTTACCAGTTTAAGGCCTCCCAGGAATACCAACACGAGATGGATGACTTTGCCTCGCACTCCTAGGAGACGGGGTTCTACCTCTACCAAGACAAAGTTCTACGTCGGCTCCCCGATACTGTTGAGGTCGTTCAAGGTTTAAGCTTGTACAATCCTGATACACATACCAAGGGCGACGTCGGTGCCCTTAAAGTGCCTGAGGAGGTTGAGGAGCACCCTGTCGAGGAGTGAATTGGGCATGCCGCTGCTGCTGTTGTTTTCATTCTTGTCTTGCCCTGTTAGTGTTCTTTCTTTTTTTCTCTTTTTCTTTTTGTTGATGTATTCAGCTTGGTATGCCAAGCTTTACACTTGTAAATATTTATGAAGTTAATGAAAAACACTTTTTTTTGTTCTGAGCTTGTGTATCTCATTCTCCCTTTTTTTGTTGAACCTAGTTGTAAGCCTCGGTCTTATCCTAGCCGAGGTCCGGGGTAGCCGAGATCTTCAGTCTTTAGATTTCCTGGCTGAAGTGCTTTTCGAGCTCTCATCACTTGGGGGATGCTCAATGGCACTTGGTCTCAAGGAGATTTGCGCTCTTATGGGCTGCTCGTTCCTTAGCTAGTTCTGATCTGATGCTTCGTTAGTAGGGAGTGTGGAGTTCAATGACCACCCTCAGGCCTTCTGAGGTGGGAGCGTTCTTCCCTACTTTGGGCTCTAGCCGTCAATGACCGAGTCAGCTGGATTGGTCTGCTATGCATTGTTGGGCTAACATGGGACTATGCATTGCAGGCTCTGGCCGTTGTAGGTCGGCCAAGTCAATGTGTAGATGGGCCAGCAGTTAAGGGTCAGCTAGGGGATGCATGTTGCGAGGCATGCTTTGTGTGGTGTGTTGTGCAGTGTGTGCCGTGGAATGTGCGCTTGTGTAGCACGTGCCGTGTAGTGTGTTTTTTACAACTGAACATGAAGAAGATTGTCTTTATTTATATGGAATTAGTGGTAGTACATTCTTAGGTTCCTGGTATTCCAACTCCTCGATATGGGCCTTCCGTCAAGGTCTTCTAGCCTGTAGGTACTAGGTTCGAGCACTTTGGTGACTCTATATAGTCCTTCCTAGTTCGGTTCGAGCTTTCCCTCTAATGGCGCAGGTACTATGACTTTGCGAAGAACGAGGTCACTGGTTTTGAACTTTCTTCAGACTTTAGAGTTGTAGTACTTGGCCATTCTTTGCTGTTGCGCTGCCATCTTGAGGTATGATCGATAATGTGCTTCTTCTACTAGGTCGAGCTCTGCGTGGAGGTTTTTGTCATTCTGCTCCTCGTCATAGAACTCGGTCCGAAGAGTTGGCGAGCCTATCTCTACAGGGATCATGGCTTCGGCCCCGTATGCTAAGCTGAAGGACGTTTTTCCGATGGCTGTCCACGATGTAGTTCTATATGCCTAGAGGATGATGGGCAACTCCTCGACCCATGTTCCCTTGGCTTGGTCAAATCTGGTCTTCCGGCCGTGTAGTAGGGTTTGGTTGGTCATTTCGGTTTGTCCATTGCTTTGAGGTTGGTGAATGACTGTAGTCCGATGGTCGATCTTCAAGTTGGCATAGACAGCATTGAACTTTCGGTGAGTGAACTATGTGCCATTGTCGATGATGAAAACCTGAGGATTGCCAAACCAGCAAACAATACCTTGCTAGAAGAAATTTTGGGCATTTTATGCAGTAATGCGTGTCAGGGCCTCGGCTTCAACCCACTTGGTAAGTAGTCCACTACAACTAGGAGAAACCTCTTTTTTCCCGGCGGCGGTTGGGAAGGGGCCGAGGATATCCATTCTCCATGGCGCAAAGGGCCACGGACTACTGATTGGCTTCAAGGGGACTGCTGGCTAGTGATGGAGGTTGTAATGCCTCTAGCAGCAGTCACACTTCTTGACGAGCTAGGCTGCACCCTATTTCATGGTCGACCAGAAGTAGCCTTGTCGAAGTGCTTTGTGAGCCAGGGTTTGGGCGTCGGGGTGATCTCTGTAGATACCTTTGAAGGGATGAGAGATCCATCCTATGGATGCCCAAAGATTGCGGAATAAGGGGGCGAATTTCAAAAATTTTTCTCCCTCCAACTGGGAATCACATTCCCTATTTAGAAAATCATATTTTCAAGGATCATTCTTGAAACTTAAACTGAATCAGATCTGAACCAAAAGAAGTAGGAGAGAATTATACCTGATACGGAGAAATAGTATCTCCCAATGGAGGTGTTCACGCCCAAGGATCCAAAAACTGCTCCCACTGAAGATGGCGCAGTGCAGGATGGAGCAGAATCAGTAGTGTTCTTCTCCAAGAACTCTGTCCTTCGCAAGAATCAACAGGATGGTACGTGAGCACAACTTCCTTTCAATCCTTTCTCAAAGAACTGATGTCAAGATCCAATCTTGACTTCTCCTACAACTGGAGATCAAACTGGCAAACAGGGCGGCAAGAGCAGGGAGGCGGCAAGAGAGTACTCACAGAGTGCAGAATTCTCTCTTCTTGATTTCAACACTCAAGAAAATCTGATGTTGTGTGTCTCCTAAAGACTGCCACCCCCTCCTTCTTTTGTTAACCTAAAAGATCAGCTCCTAATCATCTTATCCAAATCATATTTGGATAAGACTTCTCTTTAGGTGATAGGGATAAACCCTTATCTTATCTGCAGATTAGATTAGCTTTCTCCTAAT
>NW_010729356.1:389979-408771 GCF_000365185.1 Nelumbo nucifera | reverse complement strand
GCTGTGAACATTCTAAACCAACACGAGTCTCATTAAGTGTCCAGTTTAAGGGTATTACACAGAAACATACCAAGGGAACATGAATCAAATATGCACTTTTATTCATTTACAATAAACTCATAAAGTACATCATTCTGATTGAAGCTAAGGGCATACAAAACTGTCTAACAACCTTCATGTATGTCCTTGAGGACATAGCCGGCCTCGGAAGGGGGGAGACACCTCAGGTAGGGAAGAGTGTGTGACCAGCAGTAAAGTTGTCGCTATATGAGGCAATATTTGGCTGACCTGTGTGTAAGTCTTTTGGCTTTGACTCTGTCCTCTAGTAGTGTGTCATCCCAAATATACTGTACTATGGGATCCATACAGGATGGGCCTTGCTGAACGGGGAGGATGAGGAAAGCCATTGGTGCTATGCTGGTCTGGGCCAATGTTTCCATCCGTACCATTGGTTCGAGATCAGTCCATGGTGAGCTAGCTAGCTTTGAAAGTGCGTCAGCTTAGATGTTTTCGACTCAGGGAATCTGCTGGATAGTGATGTGTTCGTTGTTGGATGAGCTTTTGCAATTTTTGCAGGTAGCTCGGCATGGTCGGGGTCCGTGTCTCGGACTAGGAGTCGCTGAAGGCTTCGACGCACCGAGCACCGGGGTCTAGGGTGAGTCGGAGTCTAATGACTAGAGCTTGATTGTTGGAAGCCTTGAACTCAAACCTGAGGGCGTGCTCTAGTACCATGTTATCTAGGCCAAAGAAGATGAGGCCGGCCCCATTACCTTGCTTGTTGTATGAACCATCCACATGCAGAGTCCATATCTACGGTATTGGGGTCGGATCTGGTGTTGTGAAGGTGCATTTCGTGAGGAAGTCGGCCAAGGCTTTGGCCATGATGGCGGGCTAAGGTGCATAGTCGATGTCGAACTTGCTCAGCTCCACACTCAATTTGACTAAGCAACCAGATGCCTTCGGCCTCTGCAAAATTTGCTTGAGAGGTTGGTCGATAAGCACTCTGGCGTTGTGGGTTTGGAAGTATGGCCTGAGCTTTCATTCCAAAGTGACTAGGGCTACCTTCTCTAGATTCATGTACTGGGTTTCTGCACTATTGAGAACCTTGTTGGTGTAGTAGATCGGCCTTTGTACTCAGTCTTCCTCCTTGACCTGTACCGAGCCGACCACCTTGTCGCTAGCCGAGAAATAAAGCAACAACTAGTCCCCTAGGATCGACTTTGTGAGGAGAGGCGATGAGCTCAGATACCACTCCAGCTCTTAGAAAGACCATTCACATTCCTTGGTCTACTAGAAATCCTTCGTTTTCTTTAGGGCCTTAAAGAAGGGCAAGCATCGGTCCGCAGACTTGGACATGAACCTGCTGAGGGCGGCTACCCATCTAGTGAGGCACTGCACTTCTTTGTAGGTCTGGGGTGACTGCATGTAAAGGATGGCTTGGATTTTCTCCACATTGGCTTCGATTTCTCCACTTGGTCGGGTTCAACTTCATTTTGTATTTCTTAAGATTGTTGAACACTTCTTTAAGGTCGGCAAGGTGGTGTTCGACTTTCTTGCTCTTCACCAACATGTCATCTACATAAGCTTCGACGTTGTGGTTGAGCTGACCTTTGAACACCTCGTTCACCAGCCGCTGATAGGTAGTGCTGGAATTCTTGAGGCTGAATGCCATCGCCTTGTAGCAATAGAGTCCATGGCTGGTGACGAAGGCGGTCTTCTCCTGGTCGTCTGGATGCATTTGGATTTGATTATAGCTTGAGAACGCATCCATGAAGCTCAGGAGTTCATGCCTCGCCGTTGTGTCGATGAGTTGGTCAATCCTCAATAGGGGGAAGCGGTCTTTGGGATAGACTTTGTTTAGGTTGGTGAAGTTGATGCAGAATCTCCACTTCCCATTGGCCTTCTTCACCATTACCACATTGGCTAGCTAGTCTAGGTACTTTACTTCCCGAATGAAGCCAGCACCGAGCAACTTCTAGACTTCCTCGTTGATCACCTGCCACCGTTCTACAGCAAAGCTCCTCTTCTTCTGCCTGATGGGTCAATAGCATGGGTCGACATTCAAACGGTGGGTGATGACCTTAGGGTCGATCCCTGGCATATCCGCTGCTAACCAAGCGAACACGTCGGCATGGTCCCTCAGCAATTGTACTAGGTCTTCCCGAAGACGATCTTCTAGGAGGGATCCGACCTAGACCGTCTTCTCAGGGTCTTCTTTTGAGAGCGACACCTGGATGAGATCTTGAATAGGCTGGCTGCAGTGCGTCTTCAGTTCATCCCGTAGGTCTATGCTTTCTATTGTCAGGGTTTGTACAGTTGGGCGCTATCCTTGACAGGATGCCAAATAACATTGTTGTGTTGCCCTCTGGTCCCTACGCGCTACTCCCACTCCATATGGGGTCGGGAATTTCATTGTGAGGTGGAACGTGGAGACAGAAGCCCGCAAAGCATTCAAGGTTGGTCGGTTGAGGATGGCATTGTAAGATGATGGTCAACGAACGATGATGAAGTTGATCATGGCTGTGGTAGTGATATTGCCATCTCCGATCAAAAGAGTAAGGTTGATCTTCCCAGTTGGCAAGAGAGACTCCCTAGAGAAACCCATTAGGGGAGCGTTGACCGGGGTGAGGCGGTCTTTACCAATGCCGAACTATTTTGAACATGTCCTCAAAGAGAACATCAGCTAAGCTCCCCGTGTCTACTACTATTCACCACACTTCAACGTTGGCTATCTTAGCTGTGATCACTAGGGCGCCGTCATGCGGGATCTAGACCCCCCCCGAAGATTGTCCTCCGCGAAGGTGATCGGGTCCTCGTGCCTTCTTTTCTGCTCCTTGTTGTCGATCTTGAGCAACCGTGCATACACCTTGCGGCCCGAGCTGCTCTCTCCTCCAGCGACTATCCCTCCTAAGATCACGACAATGACCCTGGCTGGGGGAGCCCAGGGTGGAGGTTTGGCTGCTGGGTGCGGTTCTTCCTTCGCCTTCTCGTCCTTGTTGTCAATGAACCCACCGATGTACCCACGCCTAATCAGGTCCTCGATGTGGTGGTGCAGATCATAACATTTGTCAGTGTCATGGTCATGGTTTCGGTGGAACTCGCAGTATTTGTCGGGGTTCCTCTTATTGTTTTGGGACTTCATCTTTACGGGCCATCTGACATAATTACGGTCACGAATCTACATCAGAATTTTAGACCACAGTGTATTGAACGACGTGAAATTTCTGTAAGTCGGTGGTGGGGTCCTTGGTCTTTGGTCGGGCTGACAGTTCTATCTCTTGTTGTCTCGGTCTGCCCCTCTCTGTCTTCTGCTCATCAGGATCCCTTCTCTTCCTTTTGGGCCATTCTTCCTCATCTTTTAGTTGTGCTTGTGCTTCTTCCGCGTTGATGTACTTCTGAGCATAGTTCATCAGTGCGACTATGGTTTGAAGAGGATTCTTCGAGATTGAGAAGTTAAATGGAGAGGGGCGCAGACCGTGCTGGATGGCTGTGACGGCCACCGACTAGTTTAATGACTGGACCAGTAGGGCTTCGATGTTGAACATGGCGAGGTATTCTCTAAGAGATTCTCCCTTCCTCTACCGCAAGTAGTTGCATGAGGCTTGACAAAGTCTTCCAATGCTTCTTACTGGCCGTGAATTGTGCCAGGAACCGACTCTCCAGCTGCTCCCCAAAAGAGATAGAGCACGGGGGAAGGGAGGAGTACCGCATCAAAGCCATGCCCTTAAGGGTTGCCACAAAGGCTTTGCACATTAAGCCTTTGGACGAGTCGTGCAACATCATTTGGGCTTTGAAAGCTTCGATGTGGTCACTAGGGTCCATGGAGCTGTCGTACCTCTCAAACTGCAGTGCTCGCCAGCCGGCCGGGGGGAGCTCATCCACAATGTCTTGAGTGAAAGGTGGCTCCTTAGTGGGCTACTGTCGGGCTCCACTAGTTGGACTGCAAGAGGACTCGTGCTTCTATCAGCCTGGCTATGCTCTAGATCAGTTAGGCGCTGTTGGAGTTCCCTAATCTCCATATCTCTATGGTCTGGTACTATGGGTGTGATCTTCTCCTTCTTGAGGACCGTTGGGCGGTCTTTGAATGAACTGGACTCGGAAATGGAGACCGACTGGTGCAACATCCGTTTGTCGAGCCTTTCTTTAGATGGCACTCGGGCAGCTTGGTGCGATTTGTTGTGGTTGTCATGTTCATGGAACCAGGACGAGTAGCCTGATCTTCTTGATGTCTGTCTTTGTTAAACAAACTGTGCCTTTCCCCTGTCAGACTGGTTCTTCTTTGGGTCTTCAAGGCGCGAATCAACTGCATTAAACGTTAGCGCAGGAGGAGGACGATCTGAGGTTGCGCTACAGGTTCCAGTGTCTGCGTCATCACCAGAATCTGGTCAACCTTCTTTTGCATCACCTAGAACTGGGCGGGGTCAACTGCGGCCTGAGGCTGGGATGGTTGTTGAAACTTATGCTATGGAGGGTTGGAGTGAGAGTTGATGGGACAAGAGATCCGTCATATGGATGGCTGAACCCTACAGGAAGGTTGGGCGAAATTTAAAAAATTCCACTCTGTCCCATTTGGGAATCGCATTCCCTATTTTAGAAATCTGCATTTTCAATGATCAATCTTGAACCAAACCGGACCATATCCGAAACCAAAGAGAGGAGAGGGATATACCTGATATGAAGTAGCAGTGACTCCCAATGAATGTGTTCACGCCCAAAGAGAAAACCAAAACCTACTTCCACTGAAGATGACATAGTGTGTGGTGAAGCAGGATCAGTAGGATGGCTCTTCAGCAAGAACCAAATTCTTCCTTAAGAATGGAGTAGAGGGCTGGTGAACACGACTTTAGATTGCTTCTTCTAGCAAGAAGCAATATCAAGAACAATTCTTGATCACTCCCACAGGTGCGCTGCCTGTCGTCGGAGTTTCCGAGCTTCATTCCTATCATCGGGTAGCCTTTCTGTTAGTAGGAAGTCGATGATAGGATCCATCCAAGACGGTTTGGCTTCCATGGGTATGATTTGGATCTCCTCTATGGAGGGCCAGGCTAGTCTTTCCATGCACACAGTGCGGCCGAGGGCCGCATCTGAGGTGCTCGCCAATTTGGAGAGGGCATCGGCTCGGGAGTTCTCGGCTCGCAGGACTTGCTGCAGAGAGAAGCGTTGGAAGTGGCGGGATAACTCTTGGACTTTGGCAAGGTACTTAGCCATGCTTTGTTCTCTGGCCTCATACTCACCGTTGACTTGGTTCACCACCAGCTGCGAGTCGCTGAGGACTTCGACGTGCTTGGAGCCGAGGTATCGAGCAAGCTGCAACCCCACCAAGAGGTTTTCGTACTCGGCTTCGTTATTGGATGCAGGAAACTCGAATCTCAGTGCATACTCTATGATGACATTGTCAGGGGTGAGGAGAATGAGGCCCGCTCCACTCCCTTTGGAGTTGGATGAACCATCAACAAAAAGTTTCCACGCGGGGGGACCCCCTTGGCTAGTCATGCTTCTTCTGGCTCATCTTCGCGAGGCCGACTGAGGGGCTTGCTGAATGTGCTTTCTGCTACGAAGTCAGCCAAGGCTTGTGCTTTGATCGCGGGCCTCAGTTGGTACTGTAGTTCTATTGCCCACTTAATCAGGCGTCCTGAAGTCTCTGGCTTGGTGAGGACAGTCCTAAGGGGCTAATTTGTCAGGACCACTATGGAGTGGGCTTGGAAATACGGCATGAGCTTTTTAGCTGAGGTGACAAGGGCGTAAGCTAGCTTCTCCACTTTGGGGTACCGGGTCTCAGCATCGCTGAGGACCTTGTTAACATAGTACACGAGTCTTTGAACTTTGTCATCTTTCACCAGGACCGAGTTGACGACCTCATCTCCGACTGATTGGTACAGGTACAGGGTTTCTCTTGACACCGACTGAACAAGGAGCGGGAGTGAGGTGAGGTATAGTTTAAACTCGTCGAAGGCACGCTGGCACTCCTCCATCCATTGGAAATCTTTCAGCTTCTTGATGGCGCGGAAGAAGGGAAGGCAGCAGTTTGCCAGCTTCGACATGAAGCGGTTGAGGGTGACTATTCTACCAGTGAGCCTCTGAGTCTCCTTCATTGACCGAGGGTGTGCCATGTCTAGTATGGCCTGTACCTTGCTTGGGTTGGCTTCGATGCTCCTTTGAGTGACGACAAAGCCTAAAAATTTCCCCTAGGTAACCTCGAAGGCACACTTGCTCGGATTGAGCTTCATGTTGAACTTATGTAGAGTATCAAGGGTCTTGGCCAAGTCCAAGGTGTGCGTTTTGGCCTTCAGGCTCTTCCCCACCATATCGTCCACGTAGGCTTCGACGTTCCTCCCCATCTGATTCTTGAAAATCTTGTTGACAAGACACTGGTAAGTGGCCCCTGCATTCTTAAGGCCGAACGGCATCACTTTGTAGCAATACGTGCCGTGATTAGTGATGAAAGATGTCTTTTCCTCGTCATCGGGTTGCATCTGGATCAGTTATACCTAGAGAAGGAATCCATGAAGCTGAGTAGTTCATACTCTGTAGTGGCATCCACGAGGTGGTCTATCCTCGGCAAAGAAAAGCTGTCCTTCGGGCAGGCTCGGTTAAGGTCTGTGAAGTCAATATAGATCCACCATTTCCCATTAGCTTTCCTTACCAAAACCACATTAGACAGCCAGTTAGGGTAATGTACCTCACGGATGAAGTCGGCATCGAGTAGTTTATCAACTTCCTCTCCTATTTCCTTCCATCGTTCCAGTGCAAAGTCCTCTTCTTTTGCCGAATTGGCTTAGAGCTCGTGTCCACGCTTAGCCTGTGAGTAATGATCGAAGGGTCAATTCTGGGCTTCTTAGCGGCGGACCAAACAAAGATGTTGATGTTAGTTCTGAGGAAACTTACTAGTTTAGAAAGGCGTTCAGGGGGGAGGTTGGACCCGACGTGGACTGTCCTCTTCGGGGATGACTCATCCAGGGGAACCGAGACAAGTTCCTCGGCTGGTTGGCCTTGGGTCGCTGGTTCTTCCCGGGGGTCGAAGTCCTCTAGTGATAATGCCTCATTTTTTGCGCCGCTACGTAGCATTGGCGGGCGATCTGTTGTTTCCCACGTACGACTCCGACGCTATGCTTGGTGGAAAACTTAAGGGCCAAGTGGAAAACTTGAGGAATTAGAGTTTGGTCTTCGGTGGGGTCTTGGCAATCGAGAACTTGAGAGCCGAGCCGGGTCGGAGTCTGTTGATGGCCGCATGCATGGAGACCATAGGGTCGATGTCTCAAACTTCGAGCTCTTCTTTCTTGAAGCGAATGTAAGACTGCAAGCTTTCACCCGACTCTTGTTTGAGCGACATTAGAGAGACTACTCTCTTCTAGAATTGCCTACTGCTGATGAAGCGGGCGGGGAATAGGGTTGTAAATTGCTCCCACGAGCTTTCACCCGACTCTTGTTTGAGCAACATCAGAGAGACTGCTCTCTTCTGGCATTGCCTACTGCTGATGTAGTGGGCGGGGAATAGGGTTGTAAATTGCTCCCACGAGCTGATTGATCGAGGAGGAAGAGTGGAGAACCAATGGCGAGCGGCCCCCCCTGAAGGTAGCCTGGAAGGTCTGGCATGTCAAGGCGTCGGAATAGCCGTAAAGTATCATGAGCACTCTGAAACCCTCCAAGTGCTCATCATGGTTAGTTCTTCCATTGTATGTCTCAAGTGTGGGAGCCTTGAAATGTGGGGGGAGAGGCTCCGAGATGATTTCTTAGGTGAATGAGTCCATGCGATTAGTGGAGTTGCCGTAACTGGTTGAGGCGTCAACTCGACTCTCCTTAACCTGGCAGAGCTCGTCCTTGACGACCCCAATCTCGGCTTGCAACTTGGCGATCCCTGGGTCGGCATAGTCATGGGCCTTGCTCTTGTCTTCGTGGACCTGATGGGTGTCGGCTCGGAATCCTGAATACTCTGAGATAGGGTCGCATGCTCCTCTGCGGGCGCGATGGTCATTCATAACGTCCCTGAGGTCTGAGATGGGAGGTGGAGTGGGACGGCGTCGGCTCTCACCTCGGGAGCGAACTCCATGGCGGCCAAACTACCTGCCATCGTCCTGGGGTGCCTCCCTACGACGGCGGTGGTGCTGCTCTGAAGATTGATGACTGTCTTCGAATTGAGCGGGCGCACTCTCCCTTCGACTCAGAGGATAGACATTCCTTCGAGGTGAGTCTGAGAGGCGGTTATTAGTCAATTCTGGTGGTTCGACCAATAGATTACCGTGGTCGAGGGCCAGTATCTCGATGTTCTCACGCTGACCCTGATCCTCTCACACCCCAGCGAGGCTATCGCCTTGAGAGGGACCTCCTGCTCGGGGGCAGACTTCTTCCATTCGTTGGGTGAGGCGGTCCAAACGATCAAGAACGGCCTGAAACTGTTCATGGGTAACTAGGTTCAGAGTGTTCCTGGCTGTCCTCACCATGGCTTTTGAGCTTATAGGGATTTTGGATCTTAGAGTGTTATTATTGTTTATCCCGAAGTGGGGGTCGTCTTAGCAACCACGTTCCTACAGACGATGCCAATTGTTGTCGTGTGGTTTGGCCGAGGGCAACAAGGTAAATTTACTCTTCAAGTTTCTAGCGTTACCCGATGACCCCGAGGCTTCGGAAGAGATTGACCGAAGACGAGAGCACCAAACCGAGGCCAAGTGCTACTTCCAAAGACTGTGGTAGCCGAAGACTATGGGAGCCAAGGACTGCTAGTCGAGGCGAGGTCCCTGGTGACCTGAGATACTATAAGATAGGGAGTGTCAGAGGCCTCAGGGTGGATACCGGAGGCGGAGGCTCCGACGCTCAAGTTAGTACGTGGTGTGAAGCTAGGGAGAGTGTGAGAGTACTCCTAGAGAGAGTCCTCGGATGCACCGGATCTCCTAGAATTAATACTAAATAGTCCGGACCAAAGTCCGAGTGTACCGTCATGACCTACCAAACAAACACCTTCTTCTTTACCCGTTTTTTGAGCTACAATGATCACACAACAAGGCGATCATAGTCATAGGGTGTTTTTTCTTTTCACAATATTTTGAGTGATAAGGAGACCTAAATGATTGCCTGGCCCTTATTTTCGTCAAGACTTATTCAAATATCCAGTTTTCTTCATCTTTCTTTTAAGTGAGAGTGGTTGTTTTTCACGGCTCAAAAGGGCTATGGACCATTACTTGAAAGTGTGTTTTTCTTGGAGGAGACCAAGTGCTACAAGCCTACAACGTGAGTGACCTGTTTGAATCCATTGGATGCTTGAATTCATTGTAATTTGTATCTTCAAAAATTGATAAAAATAAAACAACTTGGACCAACATTTTCATTGGAATAGAACAAAATAAAATGAATGGCAGCAAAATCAAACTCAAAATGAAAATTAACTCAACGTTGAATGCAATTTAAAAGAAAGAAAAGAAAAAGATTCAATCTTACCTCTTCTTTGCTTTTTCTATATATTGGGTTGTTTTCAGGGAGTTTCTTTGAATTCTTCTGAAATTGTCCTTCAACTTATTCGATTGAATTAATTGTACAAAATAGTAAATAGAGTGAAAAACTCAATAGTTGAATATATTACATAGAAACAAAGATTTCAAACATAAATAATGGAGAATTTTTCACTTTCATATGATTTATTGTTAGTATAGAGCTTTGCCACGTGGCCTATTGGGAGGCCTGGGTAGGGTAATGGGAGGAAAGAGAGAGCTGGGAAGGGGTAATGGAGAAAGGATAGAGGTTTTAGGAGAGACTAGAGAAGGGGGAATGGGAGAAGAAGAGGGTTGCTAAAGTGGAACCTAATCGCTATATAATATAGTATAGATAAATAAAATTTTAAATATATTTTGATATATATATATATATATATATATATAAATAATAACATATATATAATAATTTATATTTAATATATATAATTGGGGTCAGGGTTAGGGTTAGGGTTAGGGATGGGGAAGGTGAACTTGAAATTCTTTTGAATTTTTTTGCAAAAATCAAAAGAAAACTTATCTCTATCATTCCTTCTAAGCTTAGGTCGTGATAGGGTTTCTTGAAAGTCAAAAGAGAATAAGAGAGAGTGGTCTTCTAGTCTAGTTTGCCCTGTTCTTCTTTTATCTCCTTAAGGAGCACAGCACTATCTTAATCAAATTAGGCTTAGCTGAATTTACTACTAAACATAGTGAATCCCTGAGCATATCACTATGGGCTCAATATAGTCCCAACATACACCTAAATGATCATTGAATTCAGCCATCCTACGAAGATCAAAGGATAATGGACTTGCGTAAGATAAAACTCATAATGTAATCAACCTTGTAATGGTTTCTTACACTTCACCCCTCGGCCCATAATGATCACAACACTGCTCAATAGGAAAGGACCTCTCCTCTGGCTACAAGATACAGTGTCACGTTCTCTGTTCATATGGATCCTACGAATTAGATTTCCATTAGAGAGAGTGTAAGCCTATCATTCACTTTGTCCGACAAAGGGGATGATCCTATCACTATGATCACCCACTTAGATGAATTCTCAGACTACCTCAACATACCCTGGTTTTGACCTTTGATGGATCTCACTAATTGGCATTTCAAAGACAACCCAATCTAATACCTAGTGCAATACCATAATCAAGTCTAGGGGTTATGCGCAACTTTTCAGTTTTGCTCATCAATCTCCGTGGTCTAGGGCATAACTAGAAAAATGGTCCAGGTTCAGTGTTTCATCCAAATACACAGTTCATGTGCTTCGGGTCTAACCTAGCAACTGAGACAAGCTGCCTTAAACTTCTTTGGTAGCACATCAATGTCAGCATTGGCAGGATAAACTCCCCAAGTCTATTCAATGACTGAGAACATTTTAAACTAACACGAGTCTCATAAGTGTCAAGTTTAAGGGGTAATTTCACAGAAACATACCAATATCAACATGGAAAAATAATGCACTTTTATTCATTTACAATAAATGTATATGTACATCAATATGATTGGAGCTAAGGGCATATACTATTTAATAGCTCACACTTGCAGTTAGGTCCAATCGGGTACAAGCCTTAGTCCTATACTATCCACATGTTTCTCAAACACTTTCTGTGTCAATGGCTTAGTCAATGGTTTGCCACATTTTCCGATGATGTTACCATTTGAGTTTGGATGTCTCCTCTACCAACGATCTCCCATAGAACCAGTGCTATCGTACAACAGTGGAATGGGTGATGTGGTATGACTCCAAACTACCTATTTAGCAGACTTACTTACAATAATGTGCTTGGCCTTGTGGGGTGCTGTTTGCGAAATGCATCATGTGTTAGGGCTAGTTGATTTTTGTATGATTGCTATTAGCTCCCTTGTTTCTTGATGGGAAGCATTTTGTTCAGAGGCAAGATTTTTGTTCATGAGTAGGTTTGGTTTCCAACCCCCCCTGTGTCTTGGCAAAGTGCTTTCTATTGAGAAGCATTTCCAAGAGTCCGTACTTGTACTTTATGTCTTTTGGGGTCACTGAAGGGTGGTTCTAGCCCACCTATGAATGTCTAATGTTTTCTATCAAGAAGTAGTTACTCTAGCTTGGACAACACCATCGATCGTTGTATTAGCTGTACCTCGTACGATCTCTTGTTGTGATTTTTGTGTGTAACTTCTAATCTCTTTCTATGTTGAACTTCTAGCCGTCTATTCACCTTCTTGTTAGTGGTTGTCAGTTTGTTGGAAGGTATTTCAGGTTTTGTGCTCTACGACCAAGTTGGTCGTTATGATTACAGTGACGTGGTGGTTTATTTGAATTTTTTTGTATGAGTCTTGCCTAGGAGTATTATTGTAAATATGCGACGTTTCATTTTTTGAGTGCGCGGTGACGAATGAATGAGCAGCCATTCATTTTATCTTCCTATTGTGTTGTTTCGGGTGTTAGCGCACGTGTAGGATCTCTTTAAAAGGACAGTGTGGGGTCAGAGTAAGACTCTTGCATATAGAAGAAGGCAGTGAGGGATGAGTTCCCATTTATAGATTTTGTACGGGAGGTGGACAAAACTGAATTGTTGTCTGAATATGAGGGTGCTAAGATACTCGATGCTAGTAGGGGTTTTTGGATGTCGGTGCTTGTGGCGAAGGGTAAGGATGACACCTTCGATGTCATTGAAGGAAAGGAGCTTCTGGGCCTATATGGGCAGAAGAAATGCAAAATGGTGTATCGATGTACAAAGCCTAGGATAGTGGGGTCCGGGAGTTCGACTGACTATACTTCATTGGCATCATTTGTATTGGAAAACCCCATGTATTCCATACTTCTCTAGGATGCTGGCCTTCTGTGGCTAGTGGATTGTTTCCTGAATCTCCCTGGGGGTGACAGGGTTGATTTCATGAAACCATTGCTGGTGCGTTGGTGCTACCGCACACACGTTCTTTGGCGCCTTTGGCGAATTTAGTGTGATTATAGAAGATGTTACAACACTATTAGCTTTGCCATTGGTCGAGACCGTGTTTGCGCATCATCTTCATTATGCTGAAAGTATCCCCAACGAGATGCTACCAGTTCATGAGGAGTTAGTGGTAGAGATAGGCAAGTTCAAGGCAAAGATAGATGCCACTTATACCCATGGTAAGATGCCCCTTGATGGTTGGATGAGGCATTGGTTCGAGAGTCGGGGTCGAGGTAACTTTGTGGTGCGGAAAATGTATAGCCAACGTCACTTGGCTGCATTTATACTATATGTCACCCCCCGATTCTTATTTCCTGGTAGTCCCGATTATGGGCTGCGGAGCAAGTTGGTGCCCCTCGTCAATATGGCCGCTGGTGGGCATCTGTTAGATAGTGTATGCCCTTATCTCCAATATGCTTGATGTACATTATGACATTTATTGTAAATGAACAAAAGTACACATTTGATTCATGTTATATGGTGTGTTTATGTGAAATACCCTTAAACTAGACACTTATGAGACTTGTGTTAGTTTAGAATATTCACAGTCGTTGGATAGATCTGGGGAGGTTTATCCTGCCAAGGCTGACACTTATGTGCCGCCACTTGGGTTGGTGTGGTTTGTCTTAACTGCCAGGGTGAGACTTGACGCTCATGCAGTGTGGGTTTTCTTGAAACCCTAAATCGGACCAAATTTCAGTATTGCCCTAGACCTTGGAGACAGATGAGCAAAATTGGAATGTTACACCTGACCCCTAAACTCGATTATGGTACTGCACTAATTGTCAGATTGGGCTGTCTTTGATATGCCAATCAATGAGATCCTTCGAGAGGGTCAAAACCTCAGTATATTGGGGTAGTCCAAGAATTCACCTGAGTGGGTGATCATAGTGAAAGGATCAACTCCTTTTTTGGACAAAGTGAATGATCGGGGAATGCACTCTCTCTGATGGAAACCTAAACTACCAACAGTTGATTTCAAACTTGTTGAGATTTGTTTTGCAAAATATATTTATATAGAAATATACATATATATTATGGTTTCACAAATTATTTACAAAAGGTTTTAATTCCCGAGATCCTTGTGAGTAGAGAGTGCAACACTGTACCTTGCAGTCGATGGAGAAGTCCTCTCTTGTCGAGCAATGTTTGAACATTATGAGCTGAGAGGTTAAGTGTAAGACCATTTAGGGATAATAAACCTGCTGGGATAATCTCACTTAAGTCCGTAGTCCTTGGGCTTTCATAAGGTGGCTTGACCCAATGACCATTTCGTGTAAATGTTGGGCCTGTTAAGAGCCCATACTGATGGGCTGAGGGGTTCACTGTCTCCAGCAGTGAATTCGGCCAGGCTTTGTAAAAAGGCTAGGCTGAACCCATGTGGCTTATGTGGAGAAAAATGATAGGGTCCCATGCCATACAAAGAGAGCCAAGCTAGCCAGCATTTAAAGGTAAAGTGAGCTATGTGACTAAATGGGCCTAAAGCCCATTTCGAACTGGGCTTAAGTGAGTTAATTAAAAAGGGGCAAATTCTGGTTTATAATCTGATTATGATTAGCTAAAAGATAAAATAAGTCTTATCCATTTAAGAGTCCAGATCCAAATATCAAAATTGGATCAATAAACTCTTTCTTAATTGGATTAGGAAGCTGATCCAAAGAAGGCTATAAATAGGGGGCGAATTCACCAGTTTTAGACACTTAGCAATCTACAGAATTCTCTTCTTGTTTTACCACCCCAACCCAGTTCGATCTCCTCTTTTGGATTTGATCAAGAATAGTTCTTCAGTGGAGGCGGGTTTTGGTCATCTCTTTGGGCGTAAACACCTATGTTAGGAGTTACTGTTATTTCGTATCCGGTATATCTTTACTTCCTCCTTTTGGTTTCAGATTTGACATGGTTTTGTTTCAAGAACGAACCTTGAAAAATGCAGTTATTCTAAATCAGGGAATAGGATTCTCGAAAGGGAGAAAGAAATTTTTGAAATTTCGCTCAGCCACCCTGCATGGTTTGGCCATCCATATGGTGGCCATCCATGGATCTCCCTTCCCTTCAGCATCAGCTACCTTTAGCGTCAATGTTTCTCGGCTACTTGTACGAGTAGATGGACGATATTGTCCATCAAGTCATGGACCCCAATTGTAAGCAGCGATCATCGCATGTATTCTCTCCATTTCTGTTTATGTTCCTTTGTAAGTGATTTGACCTCGATGTCACACCTTGCAAAGTTTCATCTCTCTGTGTTTTCATTGCCACTCTAGATGGGCCCGGAGCACGGGAGGTTGTTGTGGATGTCTGCTAGCGAAAGCATTGGTTGAATATAAAGAAGGGTAAGGGTTTTGGAATCAATGAGATAGAGGCCCAATTTGCTAATATTGATGGATTTTTCCCTTGCCCCTACACAGAGTATGTTTCTCATTCCATTCCCTTTTTTGTTGGGGTAAATGGAGCAGAAGGGGGTGACCAGAAGTGCATTGTTGGTATTGAGTCTATTGACAACCCCATAGTAGGGGCCGCTTTCTTGGTGTTATGGCCCGAGGTCATCTATTATTTGGTAAAAATCTGGTGAGGCTCAATCCTCCACATACCGGCCAAACCATCTTCTCTACTAGTTTGGTTATGATGGTATGGGGTTGTAGTTTCTGCATGGTGAGGGTGAGGATGTATTTTGGCAGCAACATAATGATCTTGCCTTTGTTGGGGTCTCACGCTTCCCGTTGGCGGGCTATAGGTGCGTGAAGGTATGTAGTTCGCTTCGCCGTGGTACATTGCACTCTGTTCGGTGGCTTCCAAATGTTTATGGTGACAGAGACATGACCAAGGCATGTGATGGTCCCTAACAAAGAACAACAAGATGAGCCCACTTTGTTTTGTCTTCGGGGGTGTGTGTCGGGGGCAGCTCTGTGAAGATGCTCATTGGTAAGGTTGTTTGTTCAGGAAAGGGGGTTATCCTAGCGCTTCCTTGGTCAGTAAATGTCCTGTTATCTATGCCAAGCAAAGATGTGTCAAGGGTTAAGGTGCGAGGTCCTGGTTATGAGTTTGCTGTGGAGGGGACCCCGGTGAGGGTCCTTGTGAAGAGGTTGTGTAGATTGTTGACGAAATTGAGAGACCCAGTCTATGGATCGTGCAAAGTGGGGCTCATTGTAGTGAGGCCCCGTTGTGGTGGCGTAGGGTGTAAGTGCAGAGTTTGTGCAGTCAATAGGGGATTCTGTGCCATCGGTTGCAGTAGCCACAGTTCTTGTCGCAGGTGGGCAGATTAAGAAGATAGTGCCTTGTTTTCGAAGTAAGGACACAAAGGCTTATGGATTGGCAAGTTCCTGCTATTATTATATTTTTAGTAATAACTTGATTTACTAGATGTGTGTTATTGCTAACATTGTTGTGTGTTTAACTATAGTGTTTTGTTTTGAAGAGGGTGGAAACGGAGGATGAATGCCCCCTTTGCGATGGCGTAGGGTGTAAGTGCGGAGCTTGTGCAGTCAATAGGGGATTCTGTGCCATCGGTTGCAGTAGCCACAGTTCTAGTCACAGGTGGGCGGGTTAAGAAGATAGCACCTTGTTTCCGAGGTAAGGACACAAAGGCTTATGGATTGGCAAGTTCCTGCTATTATTATATTTTTAGTAATAACTTGATTTATTGGATGTGTGTTATTGCTAACATTGTTGTGTGTTTAATTGTAGTGTTTTGTTTTGAAGAGGGTGGAAACGGAGGATGAATGCCCTAAGTTTATAGACCCCCGGTTTGTTGATGGCTGCATTAGTTGCAACGAGGTATGTCTATTGTTATGGGTGAATGTCACTTTGTATATCGTTGGTTATTCTAACCTCTTTTGTTGCTCTAGGCTTCCTTTGCTTCTGCTGCCACCAGTGTCGCCATATTGCCTATCATCAAGCGACTGGTAGAGGAGTTGAGCGCTTTGTGCCCTACGACCGTAGAGGAGAAACTACCATCAAACAAAATAGGCGCAGCTAGTGACATAGTTGCTTCTTTAGTAGACCACCCGGGAGGTGATGGTGCCTGTGGAGGGAGTGCAACTGTCAAAGATCCTGTTATAGTGTCTGAGCATCAACCAATAGACATTCTAGAAGACCCTATTATCTGGATTCAGGAGCAACCAAGTGGAGGCAACTGCCTCACCTAACTTAAGGCAAGAGCAGGTGTTGACTACTGGGAACATATGGTGGTTAATGGTGGCAGCAAAGAGCTAGGGGTCACTACAAACATTTAGCTAACAACGATGGAAGTATAGGGTGAGTCTGTTGGTGATGTAGAGCTCTTGGCAGAACTTGCGGTGGTGCAGTGCAAATTAACAGCGTGCTATGAGAGGGAGGAGATGATGCCGCTCGGGTTTGCGGTGTTAGACCCTATTACTGGGTAAGGTATTCATAGGCGAGGGTAGCTCATTGTTTCCCGAAGTGTTGTAGAGACTATGTCATTGATTATCCAGAAAGGCTAGCTGCCATTTATTGATCTTCCTCCTATCATCATGAGTGCTTCGCTCAACACCATAGCCAGGTTGATGAACTCAATTATGTTTCAATCTGTAGACTTGCTCTCGTGGTCTTTCTTTGCTTGATGGCTAAAGACTTGTGTCTCCTTCGCTTTAATGGGCTTTAGTATGGAATGTGTTTAGGAATGGGTTGTTGGTGCCATGTAAGGCTATGGAGGTTGGCCAAGTCTCGGAAGGTCTGAAGAAGATGATTGGAAAGAGAGAGATCATGGGGAAGAAAGGATAAGAGGGGAGATAAAGGAGAGTCCCTTTCTCAGAAGCCCTAGGTCAAAGTCATATCATATTGCCTGACGTGGGGAGAAAGTTATCCCCCCTTTTTATAGAGAGGACCCCAAGGTTATAAGGAGAAGGATCTATGAGGAGACCTTTCCTATTAGGAAAGGGGCTCTTTGTCTTTACGTTGGCTATTAAGGAAGCACCATTGGGGTTTCACCATGTGTCCAGCGAGATCCTTTAAAGACAAAGTTTTCTTTCTTTTAAGGATTCTCATGTGGCATGTGTAGGCTATGTCCCCTTACGGGTTTCCTAGTGGCTATGTGTTAAAGGATGAGATTGGTGATGTTATCGCGAGTCTCAAGCAATGCCCATTGTTCACCGAGTGTCCCAAGTGGTATTTTATGCTCATCATAAGTCTGCGATGGTTACTAAGCTCATCGCAAGTCTTTACAGGTTCTGAGATCATCGTGGATGTGAACCGAGTCATGGACTTATCGCAGGTGTTCTTGTGGTATCGGTTTAGCACCTTCTGTGCCCCACAGTCATGGCAATCAACATATACCAATATTAGCCCCTTGCTTATTGGTAAGTGGGAGCTTACTAATAAGCATTTGTACCATCGGGTTCGCTTCAGAGGTCTGTGACAAAGTGATGGGTGTGGGAGACCGTGGGTGTTGTGGCACCTAGATTCTTCTTCATGGCTTACAACAAACGAGTTCCCTGATTTTGGGGTGTGTGTTTGATGTGTTGACTCTGGTGATCATTCTTGGTCTCGGTTGGTATGCATGGCAGACTATGTGCATAAAAAAAATATTAATTTGGGTAGGCTATTAGCCCCCCTACTTATTGGTAAGTATGAGTTTACCGATAAGCATTCATGTATTTCAGTCATTGGGGTCGATTATTTTGGTATATTCAACCCCCTTTGTCTTTTGACGAAGTGCTTTCTATCGAGAAGCATTTCAATATTTTTGTCATTTGCGAAGTTCTCAGCTCCCCTGCTTTTGGATAGGAAGTATTTTGTGTTATTGCAGTTTTAGCTTACGGTTTGGTTTTCATCCACCCTGTTTCTCGATGGAATTCATTCTGCCAAAAAGCATGATAGAAACTATATTGAATTGTCAGCCCCCTTGTTTCATGATAGAAGTCATTCTGTCAAGGAACATGAAAGAAATTAGATTGAATTGTCAACCCCCTATCAAGAAATGTTTGAGAGAGGAAAAAAAATCAGGCCAGGTCTATAGCCCTCCATTTGAATTCTTTTGAGATTGGGTTAAACATGTTTTATGAGAGGTGTATATAGGACCTCAGGCATATTGATTGTTAGATAGTTTTGTATGCCCTTAGCTTCAATATGATTTGATGTACTTTTGACATTTAGTGTAAATAAATAAAGTGCATGTTTGATTCATGTTGTATGGTATGATTCTCTGTAAGACCCTAAAATTGGACACTTAATGAAACTCGTGTTGGTTTTAAGTGTTTACAGCCATTGGATAAGTCTAGGGAGATTTATCCTACCAAGGCTGATACTGGTGTGCCGCCAAGTGTTGGGATGGCCTGTCTTGGCCACCAGGGTAAGACCCAAGGCACGTGTAGTATGGGATTACTCGAATCCTTGAACCGAACCAGATTTCCAGTATTGCCCTGGACCTTAGAGAT
>NW_010729356.1:337250-351126 GCF_000365185.1 Nelumbo nucifera | reverse complement strand
CAGCATTCAATCAACACTTATCACCACTCAACTGGGTACGATAGCGTCCAAGTTAAATAGTGATAGCATTAAGATTTGTGAAAATAGTTAAACCAAAATAACAATAATTGAGATAGCTGCAATTACTGAATCTTGTTCCATCGATTCCTTTAGGTTGAACCATGTTAAAACATTAGTCAAAAGCTGACACGAACAATTGACCCCAAAAGATATCAACCTAATTGCTACTTGTACCATTATTCGTGACAATTACGGATCACCGAAATCATGGATAGTAGTAGGAAAATCAACATTAATTCAGTTTGTCAAACTAATTAACATCAACATCCAACAAAAATATGCACAAGAATCATAAATACTTGAATTAAAAAGCAAAAAAATAAATAAATTAACTACAGAACCTCACAATGACACAATCGAACCTCCCCCCTTGAACCAGAAAAAGAAGCTTAGCTGCTCATGATCTGCGCAATCTCCATGCTTTGCTTCTCCATAGCCGAACTACTTTCTTGAGCCTCTTTGTCTTCTTGATGATCTCTTGGATCTGGGAGTAAGTGATGCTAGAACTGGTCTGCCCCCCTCTTTATATAGCAGAGGGAGATGGTTGCTTTCCAACTCCTTTTAGGAGATTAACTTCAAATTAGAAAGTCCTAATCCATTTTTGAACTAATCATATCCTATCTCTTATCTAGTGATCTAATYCAATCTTCTTATCTTGATAGGATTACATTCAAGACTTTAGATCTGATAAGACTCTCTCTCATGAGGTTACATTCGAAGTTGGGACTCTTGGCTCTTGAATTCGAGTTGGGCTGCTTTAAAACTTGGGCTGCTATAAGGCTCTTCTGCGAATTGGGCTTCAGCTGTGAAATGGGCCTGGCTGCGAACATGCTCCGACGTCGGTCCCAGTTTGGTAATCGATGCGCACCGAATCTGCAAAAACCCAAAACATAAAAGTTGTGGGAATTCCTTTCATCTTTCTAATGCTTCTTGAATTTCCCAATTTAGAATTCGGAATTGAGAGTTATGCCCAGATTACTGAATGTCGCCGAAACTATGCAAAATCACCCGATTTGCCCTATTTTCTTCCAATTGCCTTGTTGATTGCCCTGAATCGAAATACAAGAGTAATGAGTCCATTTAAGTGCTAAATAAATGCAAAAAGTGAATATTAGGGGATAAAAATAGGGTTCTTTTTTGTCTCATCAATGCATCACATTTACACAGAGGAGGGTGCCAAACCAAGTAGGGAGAGGCAAAGAAGGTTGAACCCAAATACGAGAGAGGTGGTCAAGCAAGAAGTAGTTAAGTGGTTAGATGCGGGTATTATCTACCCGATTTCAGATAGCAGTTGGGTAAGTCCTACGCAAGTGGTGCCTAAGAAAACTGGACTCACCGTGGTCACTAATGATCAAGGTAAAGTAATCCCTACCTGACTTACCATGTGGGATGGAGAGTGTGAATCGACATTAGGAAACTCAATGCAGTCACGAAAAATGACCACTTCCCTTTGCCCTTCATTGACCAAATTCTAGAAAAACTTGCTTGGCAAAAATATTTCTACTTCTTAGATGGGTATTCTGGGTATAACCAAGTAACAATTTACCCCGAAGACCAAGAGAAAACTACTTTTACCTGCCCTTATGGAACATTCGCCTTCCGACGAATGCCGTTTGGATTTTGTAATGCACCAGCAACCTTTCAGAGGTGTATGACGGCAATTTTTTCGGAAATGGTGGGTGATTTCCTAGAAATATTTAGGGATGATTTCTCTGTCATTGGGGATTCCTTCGAAACATGTCTCGAATACTTACAAAAATTTCTTCAATGATGTATCGAGACAAACTTGGTCCTCAGTTGGGAGAAGAGCCATTTTATGGTCAAAGAAGGCATTGTTTTAGGTCACATAGCTTCCAAACGGGGTATTGAGGTGGATAAAGCAAAAATTGACCTAATCTCTAAACTTTGACCCCCCACTTCTGTCAAGCAAATCCATTCTTTTCTTGGACATGTCGGCTTCTACCGATGATTTATTAAGGACTTCTCCCAGATTTCTAGACCATTGTGCAACCTTCTAGCAAAAGATGTCCTATTCAGTTTTGATGAAGCATGTCTTAAGACTTTCGAATACTTAAAAGAGGCACTGACCAAGGCACCAATTCTGCAACTTCCTGACTGGTCTTTGCCCTTTGAAATCATGTGTGATGCCTTTGAGTATGCCATCGGAGCTGTTCTGGGACAAAGGGTGAATAAACGTCCTGTGGTAATCTATTATGCAAGCCGTACACTATCGGAAGCCCACATGAATTATACCACCACAGAGAAAGAACTGTTAGTTGTTGTATTTGCTCTGGAAAAATTTTGCCCTTACCTATTAGGCACTAAGGTTTTTGTATACTTTGATCACTCGACCCTAAGACATTTGTTGTCAAACAAAGAGGCCAAACCCATGCTCATTAGATGGATCCTTCTATTGAAAGAAATTGACCTTGAGATTCAGGGCAAAAAGGAGTACAATAATGTGGTAGCTGACCATCTGTCCTAAATTCAAATTGAAAAAAGCGAGCCAATCCATGACTATTCCTTCCCAGATGAGCACCTCTTAGTTGTCTCTCATAATGCTCCCCCGTGGTACTCTCATATTGCCAATTACTTAGTGTAATAGGTAAAATTCCCGAGGGGTGGCTTAAGAATGAGAAAGACAAATTCTTTTCTCAACTCAACTACTACTTCTGGGAAGATCCTGATCTATTTCGTATCTGTTCGGATCAAGTGATCCAGCGTTGTGTCTCCGAGTCTGAACACCAAAGCGTTGTTAACTTTTGTCACACTCTCACTTGTGGGGGCACTTTTCGGGAAAGAAAACTGCGGCCAAGGTTCTGCAGAGTTGTTTTTACTAGCCGAGTTTATTTAAGGATGCCCATGTCTTTAGCCAAAATTGCTTAAGATGCCAATCTATTGGGAATATGTCCCATAGAGACATGATGCCACTTAACCCTATTCTAGTTGTATAAATCTTTGATGATTGGGGTATTGGTTTCATGGGACCATTCCCGCCATCATCTGGTCACGAATACATCTTGGTGATCATTGATTATGAATCAAAATGGATTGAGGTGGTGGCAACTCGAACCAATGATCACAAAGTCATCATGAAATTTGTTCTCACCCATAAGATAATAACCCCCTACCATTCCTAAACAAATGGTCAAGTGGAAGTGTCCAATAGGGAAATTAAAAGTATTCTGCAAAAGTCCATTAGGCCTGACCAAAAAGATTGGTCCGACAGACTGGATGACGCACTTTGGGCTTATCGGACTGCCTACAAAACTCCCATTGGAATGTCTCCTTATAGGCTAGTTTCTGGTAAAGCATGTCACCTTCTTGTCAAATTAAAACATCAGGCTTATTGGGCCATCAGAAAGTTCAATCTAGATTTCGGCCAAGTTGGATCCCACCGAGCCTTGCAATTAAGTGAACTAGAGGAATTGCGCAATGAGGCTTACGAAAGCTCGCGCATTTATAAAGCCAAAACAAAAGCCTTCCATGATAAAAACATTTCAAGAAAATCTTTTGAACCAAATCAAAAGGTCTGGATTTTTAATTCTAGGTTGCATTTGTTCCCTAGTAAATTAAGGTCTAGGTGGAACGAGTCATTTATTGTGGAAAAAGTGTTTTCGTATGGTGCAGTTAAAATTGTTGATCCAAAGAATGGAAGGACATTCAAAGTCAATGGTCAAAGGCATAAACCATACATAGAAGGAGTATCTGAGAGTAGTGGAGTTGAGAACTTTAGTCTGAGTAATCCAATTGTGTTTGGCTAAAAACGTTAAACTTAGCGCTGGTTGGGAGGCAACCCAACGAAGTTTAATTTTAGTTGTCTTGTTAGAGTTTGTCTTTTCTTTTGAATAAGTTTTAGAATTCAATTGGCAAATCCTGAACCCATATTGAATCCTTACCTCTTAATTGTTCCCTTTGGCCCAAGTCCCTTTTGCATCATTCTAGTCATGCCATTGGGGATAATGGCATCTAAGTTTGGGGTGAGGAAAGAGAGAAAATTTTGAAAATTTGAGAGCAAAATTTTAAACTGAGAAGCTAAACCTTTAAATATGTAGAATTAAAATTTCACTAATAAATTTAATTTTTTTTTCCATTAAAAGAGATTCCCAAACAGAAAACGTTAAGGAAACTTATAAAAGAATATTGAATTTTGTAGAAATTGGTAGCAATGATAGGTGTCAAAATTGGTCTTATTTCAATATTTTCGAAACCGTTCAGAAATTGGAAAATACTCCCAAGTTTGCCCCTGGCAGGATAAGAAGCGAAAGATTGAGAAATTAAACAAAAATTCTTCAAGTCATTAGAGATAGTGGACTACCCTGAACAGTGTTTCCAAAAAAAGAAAAGTCAATGGACACCCTGGACTTAGTAACTGGGTCTCTTCACCTAAATCAAGTGTCGAGATTCACGTCAAACGGAAAAGGGAATGCCAAAGACAATCACAACCGGGTCTCTTCACCTAAGGCAAGTGTCGAAATTTGTGTCAAACGGTGGAAGGTAGCAATAAAAATAAGTGTGCATATCAAAGTTCAAGGGTAGAAATCCATTGTCAAAAATGGTAAGAATACCTGTCTGATTTTGAAATTAATCTCAGATTTTCTTGACAAACTACAAATGGAAGAGTATATAAGATTTTTAAGCTAAGTTTCTAAAATATTCAAAGCAAAACAGTTTTACCCCTTAAGCCCAATACTGGTCTATACAAAGTTTGAGAATTCTGGAATCAGAATACTTGGCTAATTTTGTTAGGGATGATCTTGCAATGGGAATGATCTTCTTACTCAGTGTAATTTTAAGGCTGCATTGCTAAGGGACTAGCAATGGTTAAGTTGGGGGATGTGATAATTCTGTATTTTGATGCCTTAATGGGCATAATTTTAGGGTTAACTAGGCCTTAGAATAGTTAAAATGTGCCATTTTCCCAGTTAAATTCAATATTGTGACTTTTGAGGGTCCCTGTGCAAATCCTGGGGAAATTTGGAGAAGTTTCAGGACTGAAATGCAGTTTTTGGGAAGCTTATGTGAATTCCAGCTAAGAGAGGGGGTGTTTCTGTGAAAAACTGAGCACAAGAGGGCGCCTCCTATCTGCCAAACCCAAATAGACGCCCCTCCCACTAAATTAGCATAACTTTCTCTCCTCATTGAAACCCTAGGCGCCACCCCCTCATACTTTTCTCTCTTGGCCGCACTAGGCTATAAAATCTCCACCATCCACTCTCTCCTAACCTCTAATCTCAACCATCCAAGCCTTAGCAACCTCTCATACCCTTAGATCTCTCCCTAAACAGCATCCTAGCCTTACACCTCACTCCTTAAACCTCAACCAATCACCTTAGGGTGCCACACCACATGGACCAATCACCTTTCTCCAGCTATAGGCACCCAAATCTCAGCCCTACATAATATTGGGCGTCCTCTCCTTCTTTTCTCAGCCTTAAGATCACCTTAGAACAATCCTAACCCTCCATTCTCAACCCTAGGGTGCCCATATTTCTACAAAAACCCAGCTGCCACCCCTCTCTCTCTCTGTGTAATCCCAAACCTATCCTTCCAATAAAAAGGACCCAAGGGGCCCTAAGAAGGGGTTGGTCAATTCACCCAATTCACAAGGCTAAGGTTTCTTGAGGAGTTCAAGGGTTGTAGAGGGGAAGGACGCCCAGATCTTGTCAGGAGGGGTTCCTGCAAACAGTCCAACCAATCTGCAACTACCACCACTGGATTTGATCAGCCATCCCTTTCATTTCCTTTATTTTCTTTTATGTTTTTTTTTTCTGGAAATCTTTTAGATTTAAATTCGGTTGGATTCTGCCCTTAGGTAAGATGGAAAGCTATTCTTGAGAAGTTCAAGGGTAGAGGAAGAGGAGAATGCCCAGGCAAGAGGAGGGGTTCCTGCTTGTAGTTCGCCTAGCCACTACTGCCACCTCTGGATCCGGGTCCCAACCAGTTTCCCATAGTTTTAAACTTACTTTTTACGCATGTTTTTATTTTTCGTTCTTTAATTTTCAGTTTCTATTTTATTTCTACAATTTATTTTTACCAAATTTAATTTTTGTCTTCCTTTCTGTAGATCTGAAATTCGGCCAAGTAAGACGGAAGGCCCAGCTCGAGGAATTTAAGGGTCAAAGAATAGATCCGTAGACTACTACCTCTAACCAAGTTGTAGATTTTTTATTTAGTTTTTTATTTCTGTTATTTATTTATTTTTCTGCAATTTTTACTTTCAGCATTGTTAGAATTTTATTTTAATGGATTCCAATTCAATTAATTAAATTTTGTGTTTCTGCAATCTCAAATCTTGTTATTTTGTCTGGATTGAAGTACGTAACAATTTTTCCCTTGCTTCCCTTTGGATACAACCCCTTTCTCACCACTAATTGTGTTTTGTAGTTATTTTGAGAATCAAAAAATTTATAAATATTGAAACTGGTGTTCCGAAGTGGTTAATGACACGTTTCCGGACACACCAAGGTACCAAGCTACTAAACAACAACAAAGAAAAAGGAACATGGAGATTTTTTTAAGGGACAAAAGGTTAGAGGAGGAAATTTTCTTGTTGAAATTCCAGTCAAGGTTGAAATTATTGTAGTGCAAAACCTTTTTTCCTGGAAGGTATAGTACCATCCCAAGTCCTAGAAGGCAATTACAACTGTTATACAAAAATGAGAAAAGCACAGTGGTGCCATCCTAGAAATATCTAGTATTTTGATGTTTGCATTAGTGATTGATGTGTCAATTAGAAGGATTCTATAGAGCTTAGAAATTTGTTATTTGATGTTGTACATTAATAGATTTTGATTTTTGATGTTATGCATTTCAAATTTGTTAAGATCTTTGTTGAAGGCTTACATTTTATAGTTGATGTTGAAGTTAGAATCTATCATTTGATGAAAGCCTATGGATTTTGATTTAAATCTTTCCGAGCTTATGTGGTTTTGATTTTTGCCGTTATAGATGTTGATATCTAATATTTGATAAAAGAATGTTGAGCTTTGATTAGTCATGAAATTTCTATTTGATGAAGGTTTATAGAGAATGTTTATGGATATTTGATTTTTTATGTTTGATGTTGAAAACATTTTGGAAACTTAACAAAGGTCATGTGATCGCTATAACGCATGTTGTCATTCTGATAGGTAACAAGAGTTTATTAGATTGGAGTATGCAGTGTGGTGTTGAAGTAAGTCAAATGTCCTAGTAATGGTTTAGACTCCACGAAGATGGTTTGAGGGCAGGGTGGTTTGATTACAAGTTATCAAACTTTCTATACTTTTGGACATACTGGCGCACACTAGGAACAAAAGAGTTTTGAACTTTATAAATGATTTTAGGAATGTGCCTAAAAAGTTTTTTTTTTACTTATGATTATAGTATGAGTGGGAAAGCTACTGATTGATTTGCCCGAAGGGAGCTCACTCAGGGTGAAAGATTTTTGTATTTCTTTACATTGGGATTTTTGGATTATGCCAAGTTAATACTTTTGATTGATCTTAGGATTATGCCTGACGGCGAGCCATACGTAGCGAGAGATTTTGATGAATTTTGATAGATTTTGGATTATGTCCAAAGGCAAATTGCACAAAGCTAGAGATTTTGATGAATTTTGCATTATGCTCGGAGGCAGATCGCACAAAGCAAAAGCTTTCGATGAATTTTGATGGATTTTGGATTATGCCCAAAGGCACATTGCACAAAGTAAGAGATTTTGATGAATTTTGATGGATTTTAAATTATGCCCAAAAGTAAATTGCACAAAGCACAAGCTTTTGATGAATTTTGAAAGATTTTAGATTCTACCTGAAGGCAAATCACACGAAGTGAGAGTTACACAAAGCAAAAGCTTTTGATGGATTTTAGATTATGCTTGAAGGCAGATTGCACGAAGTAAGAGATTTTGATGAATTTTAATGGATTTTAGATTATGCACGAAGGTAGATCACATGATGCGAGATATTTTGATGGATTTTAGATTATGCCAAAAGGCAGATCATACGAACTGAAAGCTTTTAATGGATTTTAAATTATGCCTAAAGGCATATCACAAAAAGCAAGAGATTTTGATGAATTTTAATGGACTTTAGATTATACATAAAGGCAGATCGCATGAAGTGATAGATTTTGATGAATTTTGATGGACTTTAGATTATGCCTGAAGGTAGATCACATAAAGCAAAAACTGCACAAAAAGAAAGATTTTGATGAATTTTGATGCGTTTTAGATTATGCACAAAGGCAGATTGCATGAAGTGAAAGCTTTTGATGGATTTTAGATTATGCCTAAAGGCAGATCGCACAAAGTGATAGATTTTGATGAATTTTTTATTATGCTAGAAGGTAGATCGAATGAAGTGAAAGCTTTTGATGAATTTTGGATTATGCCCAAATGTAGATAGCATGAATTGAGAAATTTTGATGAATTTTGATAAATTTTTCATTATGCCTAAAGGTGGATTGCACAAAGTAAGATATTTTGTTGGATTTTGAATTATGATTTGGGATTTGGATGAAGATTTTTGGAACTGGAAAAGTTAGATTATAGCAATTTGATGAACTCATGTAAAAGGATTTTGGGTTAAAGAAAACTTGATGCAAAGATTTTTAAGTAATTTTGGATTTGGATGAAAGAATTTTGGATAGATGATGCAAAGAACTTCAGATGAGGTCTATAGTGAAAGAAAATTTGATGAAACATTTTGGATAATGAAAGCAATCTATATAAAAAAAATTTAGATGGTTTGGATGAAAGACTTTCGGATAATTTTGGATCTCAGGAGGATTTTTGGATGATTTGGAAAAGATTTTTGGATGATTTGGATGAAGGAAAAAGGATACCATTGAGCTTTTCATTTTTTTTCCTTTTTCTCTTGTTTTTTTAATTTAAAAAAATGGATTAATAAGTTGGGTAGAGATTACATCTGACAAAACAATGGCCTGCCTACCTTAACGGGCTGTGAGATTTGACCATTGAAACACTATTGGTTTTAGAGATATGTGTCCAAAAAAATATTAGATGCTAACTAAAAATTCATTTTAGGAAATATTCGACCAAGGGGTAGTTGCCTCTTTTGCGCAAAGTCCGAATCCTGATGACTTATTGAAAAAAGTATTGCCTTTCCTTGTGATTAGGTAATCGATTTGGATGATGAGTCAAACATCTTCTGTTTTGACATTCTTGCCCCAAATTTGGAATGTATCTTTTTTGTTTGCCTCTTTTGCCCCTGATTTAGTGCTTCTAGGTTCAAACTCTTCTCCTTTTCTTTTCTTTTTTTCCTCTAAGGTGCTTGTACTTGATTTTGTCATTATTATCAAAAAAGCTTTATCCAAGGGCAACTTGCTAATCTCTCAAAGATCGATGAGGCCTTATTAGATGGGATGAATGTGGCTTAGGACAAGGTTCAGAACCAAAAGATAAGAGGCTCAAATATTCTTTTGACATAGGTTTTAGATGCTTGAATTGACAAATAGGGCATGTAGCACATTTTTGCCCTTTTTTCTTTCTTTCTTTCCCTTGGGATGAGAAACGCTTTTCATGTCTTTCAATGCCATGAGGATACATCTTTCTTGATCTAGCAGGACTTTATGTTGGGATGAAGAATGAGGTGCGGGCAAAATAAAATTAGAGAATTGATGTTTAAACTTACTAGCTCAACTACCTCAATTTGTTTTTTTTTCTTTTTTTGCCTTTATTTTCAAAATCGCACTTTGTTGCCCCATTTTTTCCTTTTGACTTTTTTCTCTTTTTTGACTTGGTGTAAAGGCATTTGAGCATTTGACATATGTCTCTTTGGACAAGGGTTTAGTTAAAGAAGAGCCTCAAAGGGTTGGTCAGTGGATCAAAGAGAAGGTAAAATGATCGATAGATGCCCTCCCGTCATCTCTTGAGTCTATGTGTAACTCATAAAATGAAATACATGTTAAATTTGTCCCTAGTTTACTACTCAAAGGAGATTTCTCTTTTCCATGCTTTTTCTTTCTTTCTCTTTTTTTTGTTTTTTTTTCTTTGCCTTTCAGATTCATGCGTCCTTGGAAACTTGTGGGTTTTGTCAAAGGAAGGTTTTATGAACGGATCAAATGGGCTAACTATTGTTTTAATGAGTGATGAGGGACCAAGGGTGCTGATCGGCCAACGATGGCCTCTAGTCCTTTTTTTGATTGATCAACAATTGATACTAATTTTGATGCCTTTAATTTATGCTAACTCAGGAGTTGTTGTTGCAAGTTGACTCAATTGCCCTTATTGCCTTCAGTGCCTATGTTATTTGGGGCTTGCGTCCTCTTCTTCGAATATTTCCTTCTTTTAATTTCAATTTAATAACCATTTTTCTCAAGAACATATTGATGGGACTTGTTGCAAGTTTTTGATCATCAAATCTAGATACACTAGAAGGATAAATTGAACCTACTTGAATTTGTTATTTTGTCAGGAGTAAACATTAGGACACAAACATAGATTGACAAAAGACACAAAACAAACTTTGATTAAGTAAAAAACTGAGTACACAGAGTTTTAAGGCACAAAGAAAAAGAAAGTTCAATGTAAATGTGATTTAGGCAGCAATATGTCCACAAACTTGAGCTTAGGGTTGTATTGGCCCTCATCAATGAGGCATTGGATAGAATATTTCAATTGCCAGCATTCATTACTATCATATCCTTGTCCTTGAAGGTAGGCACAATGAGTCTTTTGGTTGAAATTCCATGGATACAAAGGAAGTTTCTAAGACAACAAATGAAAGTACCCTCTCTCGACCAAGATGGGCAAAATTTGGGAAGTTTGGCAAGGTAATAGGCTAAACTTCTTCACTTCTTTCTAGGATGGTGTAGGATTTGATGGTGTAAAAAAAACTAGTTGTGTTGCTCTTGTGTGAGAAATTAACCAATCAACTTTGGAGGTTAACAGGTTCACTTATTTTCGAAGTTCTTCAATCTCCTATTGGATTTTGCATTGATCTCTAATAGGTGTGGTCATCTTTCCTATTAAGAGCATTAGACTTTAGATGGGATTCACACATGCATGAATGTTAGTGAAATTGTACATAATATGTGTCCATGCAATACAGAGATGATGCAAGCAATGCCAAGATTATAAGGGTTGATACTTAGGGTTGTCCGGGTAGAAAACCTAGGGTTTTTTAGGAGAAGCTGAAAGGTGTTTATTTGAGAGTCCTAAGGTTTTATTTTTATTTTATTATCTGGGTCGCACCCAAACACCACTACCTAGACTGCCTACTTACCCCTTGTGAGGGATCAGACAAGTCGTAGTTCTTAAAAAGGATACAAATTTGATTATATATTTTAGTTGCTTAAGGTTTCCTCCAGTTGCTTAATGATTAAGAAAAGATCTCCTAATCATATCAGGAGTTGCCCTTATCCAAATATAAATTTGAATTAGGACTCTTCTTAATCCTATCTACAGATTAGATAAGCGTTTGGTCTCGTCCTAATCTCAGATCTACCCCTTGTTAATGACAGATCAAATCAGCCTAGTTCGAAATGGGCTTTAGGCCCAATAAGAATCAAGTGCTCAAAAGTCTTCCAAACTGTTGCCTAGCTGGGTTTCTTTGTATGGCGTGGGACCTAAGCATTGATCTACACACCAGCAATATGGGTTCA
Organism: Nelumbo nucifera; assembly: GCF_000365185.1. The sequence continues at coordinate 339,456 of NW_010729356.1, read as the reverse complement.
TCCCAGCCTCTGTTACAAGGCCTAGCCGAATTCACTAGAGGGCCCATTGAACCCCCTGAGCCCATCACATGGACCCTATGGGCCCAACACTTACACTAAGTGGTCCCTGGGCCAAGCCATCTTACAAAAACCCTGGGACTGTGGGCAGGTGCAAGATTAGCCCATCAGGTATTATCCCAAATGGCCTTACACTTAACCTCTCAACCCATAATGATCAAGCACTGCCCAACAAGAGAGGACCTCTCCCTCGGCTGCAAGGAACAGTGTTGCACTCTCTACTTGCATGGATCCCGGGAATTAAAACCATTTGAAAATATTTTGAAACCATACTTAGATATATATCAAATATATAAGTTTTGCAAAATAAAATTCCAACGATTGAAATCAACTGTTGGCAGTTTGGTTTCCATCAGAGAGAGTGCATCCCCAATCATTACCTTTGTCCGACAAAGGGGTTGATTCCGTCACTATGATCACCCACTCAGATGAATTCTCAGACTGTCCCAACATACCCGGGTTTTGACCCCCGCTAAGGATCTCGCTGATTGGCATATCAAAGACAACCCAATCCGACACCTAGTGCAGTACCATAATCGGGTCTAGGGGTCAAGTGTAACTTTCCAGTTTTGCACATCAATCTCCAAGGTCCAGGGTAATACTAGAAATCTGGTCTGGTTCAAGGGTTCAAGTAATCCTACACTGCATATGCCTTGGGTCTCACCTTAGCGGCTGAAACAAGCCACCCCAACAGTTGGCAGCACACCAGTGTCAGCCTTGGCAGGACAAATCTCCCTAGACTTATCCAACGGCTGTGAACATTTAAAACCAACACAAGTCTCATTAGGTGTCCAATTTTACGGTCTTTCACACAGAAGTATACCACACAACATGAATCAAACATGTACTTCATTTATTTACAATAAATATCAAAAGTACATCAAAACTGATTGAAGCTAAGGGCATACAAAAACTGTCCAACATTTATTTCAATTAGTGGATCTATGGATGCTAGGTGGATTTTCTCATGCCTAATTCCCCATTCGATGTGCGCACCAACCTCTTGCAATTGATGAAAGTCTTGGAAAGATCATCCTATCAATAATGAATAGAAAGGTTCTCTAAGTGATTTGATGAAAATCATAATAACATCATCCTTTGGAAAGGGATCCTTCACTTTGATAGACATGGTCTTCCATCATTTCAAATACATGGAGAAGTTTTCATCTAGTCCTTGAGTAAAGTTCTCTAGATCATACCGTGTCGGTGATGAGTGGAAATGAAAACTCTTGATAAATTGTTTTGCAAATTTGCTCCATGTCCTTTAAGTGTCTAGGTTAATCTGGGTATACCAATCCAAAGTGGCTCCTTTAAGTGTCTAGGTTAATAAAGAAGGATGTGAGCTCTGGGGCAACTAGATCCGTCATATTTGTGGAATTTTGGAATTTTAACCTTTTCAGGAATGTCAAGGTTGGAGTGAGGGCACAAAGCACTAAACTCAATTATCTCTTCTTATTGGAATGCTTGTATGTCCTTCATGTCTTCCTTCATCTTAGCCAACTCTTCTTGGTAAAGCACAATTGACAACACTTGCTCAATGGGACTTTGATGAGAGACTTACTCCATTACAGTGCTAAAAGAGTTCTATCATTAATTAAATGTGTTTGATTGGTGTTGTGCCACTTTGTTCTATTCTATTGGAGCTAGGCTAGGCTAAACATTTTAAAGTTGGTTGTCTCAAGGGCCTATTGAAGGGATGAGAGATCCATCGTATGGACGCCCAAATCTTGTGGAATGAAGGGGGCGAATTTCAAAAATTTTTCTCTCCCTTCAACTGGGAATTGCATTCCCTATTTAGAAAATTATATTTTCAATGATCATTCTTGAACCATAAACTGAACCAGATCTGAACCAAAAGGAGTAAGAGAGGATTATACCTGATACGGAGAAATAGTATCCCCCAACGAAGGTGTTCACGCCCAAGGAAGGATCCAAATACTGCTCCCACTGAAAATGGCGTAGTGCAGGATGGAGCAGAATCAGCAGTATTCTTCTCCATGAATTATGTCCTTCGCAAGAAACAACAGAATGGCACGTGAGCACAGCTTCCTATCAATTCTTTCTCAAAGAACTGATGTCAAGATCGAATCTTGACTTCTCCCACAACTGGAGATCGAACTGGCAAACAGGGCGGCAAGAACAAGGAGGT
>NW_010729356.1:315885-335821 GCF_000365185.1 Nelumbo nucifera | reverse complement strand
GACCCACTGGCTGTGAACATTCTAAACTAACACGAGTCTCATTAAGTGTCCAGTTTAAGGGTATTACACAGAAACATACCAATGGAACATGAATTAGATATGAACTTTTATTCATTTACAATAAACTCATAAAGTACATCATTCTGATTGAAGTTAAGGGCATACAAAACTGTCTAACACCTATGTTGTTGGTTCTACAAGGGTATCAATTTAGGTTGCAAGCAAGTATAGGTGGGAATAGACTAGCAAGGAACAAGGATAGGTTCTAGTGATGCAACATGTGATGTGCTCATACAAATTTTAAAGTGCGGGCAAAAACAACGGAAAACCATGAAAAACCTAACCTTCCCCTAGTATGCACCTAGCGTTATCGAGCCTACTATGGGGAGGGCGTGCAGCTGTCAAAGATCCCATTGTAGAGTCTGAGCAGCAACCAATGAACATTCTAGAAGACCCTATTATTAGGAGTGACCAAGTGGAGGCGGATACCTCACCTAACTTAAGGCAAGAGTAGGTGTTGATTGCTGGAACATATGGTGGTTGATGGTTGCAGCAAGGATTCAGGGGTCACTGTAGATGTTTAGCTAATAGTAATGGACGTATAGGATGAGTTTGTTGGTAATGTAGAGCTCTTGGTAGAGCTTGTTGTGGTGTAGCACGAATTGATAGAATGCTATGAGAGAGAGGAGATAGTTTCGCTCAGATTTGCAATGTCAGACCCTATTTCTATGCAAGGTATTCATAGAAGGAAAAGTTCATTGTCTCCCAAAGTGTTGCAGAGACTGTGTCACTGATTATCTAGAAAGGTTGGTTGTTGTCTATTGAGCTTCCCCCTATAGTCATTAGCACGTCTTTGAACACCTTTGCTGGATTGATGAATTCCATAATGTTATAGTCTGTGAACTCACTCTCATGGTTTATTTTCGCACGATGGTTGAAGACTTGCATTTCCTTCGCCACGGTGGGCTTCAAGATGGAATGAATTCAAGAGCAGGTGATTCATATAGCTCATGTGTTCTGGAAGACTAGTCATAAGAATTGCAACCCATTATCTTCCAAGGACCCGGGTGACCTTTGCAAGCGGTTGAGGCAAGTGGAGTACTCTAGATGGTGCGCACCGTCCTCTCTACGCACCTTCATAACTGGCTAAATGTGTCAACCTCCACATTCTCAATGCCTATTCTATAGGCAGGTTGCATCCCCTGTACACACTATTCGATGAAGCTCTTTTTCGTGGCATGCTCGTAAAAAACGGAATGGGCTAACTTCTGAAACCTCATGACATAGGTCAGGAGGTCCTCCTCTGCATGCTGCTCCATATTGCACAGATCAGCCATCATCATTCTCTTTCCAAGGTGAACCATTTTGACAAAAACTTCTTGGCTAACTCTACCCATGAATCGATGCTGCCTACGGTGAGGTTCACGAACCAAGTGTATGTTGGCCCCGTTAAAGACTTAGAGAACTCTAGGACTTTCAAAATCTCCATCTAGAGTGAAAGACCCCAAGACATCTTCAAAATTATTCACGTGTTCCTAGGGGCTTCCCTTCTATCCATCATACAGTGGCCATTTCTGAGGAGGTACATAGCCGACAAGGTAGGGCTTGTAGAGGATTCGGTATGAATAGGGGTTTTATAGGACAATTGACATATGGGCCTAGTTTTGACTTTCCACCATCAGCCCTTAGACGTATTCTTTCAGTTCGTCCTAGCTAAGTAGTGTTACCGTTATCGGGTCCGCTTGGGGAAGGGCTCGGGACTGCCCTATGGTGGGTTGGTCAACTTGCACGGGTATCGAGTTAACCTTGGTAGGTTACTCCAGTATACTAGGGTTTGGGTTGGAGGCGTGATGGCTGGCAGGGACGGATGTAGGGGCGGCGACCGGGGTGAAAGGAGAGTGCTCGACCGGTTGGATTATTGGAGAAGGATTTGTAGGGTGGCCCTTGTCTTGGCTTGCATATGCTCAATTAGGTCGAACCGAGCTTCAAACTCATAGACTTTATTTGATAGAATCTCAATGTTGACTTGGTCAACCATCTCTGTCTCATACTGATTCCCCATCTCTGGGTTGATATTTTGTGGGATGTTGTCGTGTTCTTCGAGAATAGGTGAGAGGTTGATCCTACAGGTGGCCATCCTTCGTGATTAAGGATGAACTAGATATTCTAATGTAAGTGCTATGGTTAGGCTACATATGGGGGTCTCCTTGAAAGACGAAGGAAAACCAAATGCAAGAGGTAGGTTTGGAGGCTAGGGCAAATGGAATTGATAAGACGGCTGAATAGAATGATTGAATGATGATTTCATTATGGGATGGACCCTCATTTATAAGGAGGGATCCCAAGGTCCTGAAAGGAAGGAGCCAAAAGTGTTTGATTCCCACTAGGAAAGGGAATATTGGGTTTGTTGTCGGTCATTAAGGAGCACTTCTAGGGTTTCTCCACACATCCTATGAGATCTCTCAAAGACGAACTTTCCTTTTCACACGCGTAATTTAAAGTTGCACGTATAGCCAATATTTATTTCCAGTTCACAATAACCCCACAATTCTGTAAAATTCTCGGGTTCATCGCAAAACCATGTGTATCCAAAGTTTATCGCAGAATTGCGCATGTATAAAGTTCATCGCGAGTTCACTAGCCAAAGTTTATCCTGACTTGTGTTGAGTATGAGGGTCTGTTTGGTTCAAGGGAATAGGAGACTGGAAGCATAATCGGAATGGCAAATTCCTATTCCAAGTGTTTGGTTGATCGGAATGGAAATCCCATTCCCATTCTAGGTGGAATGGAAATCCCATTCCCACTCGTGGTGGAATGGGAATCCCTCATATTGGGGAATGGCCATTCCCGACCGCTCCTCAAGGAATGTGATTCCCATTGTGGTTTATGATTTCCTCCTTAGTTTTTGGACAAGAATACCCCCTCATTTTCAACCATCCAGTCAAAGAGAATTGTCATCGAATAGAGATTCCAAGAAGAACTTCAAGCCAATCTTCCATCGTCGAATAGAGAGCCAAACCAGTCTGGAGATTAAAATGCAAATGGCACCCCTGTAAATGCTAAGGCCACAAAGACAAGTAAAGATACTAAAGCACCAGAGAAAATGGAAGGAATAGGTTCTAGTTTAGAACATAAATCTCCTACCTCTGAATCTGTCAAGAGGAAAGGAGGAGAGTAACTAAACATACAGCATTTTCTGATTCAGATGATGAAAAGGAGCCCTCTTTTGATGATTTGGTAAAACTTGTTGCCGAGAAGGAAGAACACTTGAAGGTGAAGCACAAGGAGATTGAGAAAATGCAAGATAAAGTTCTCCGTACTTATGTAGAAATGGAAACTGTAATGGATAGAACAAAACGTGAAGCAGAGAACTCAAAAAAAATTGCTATACAAGTTGGTGGCTTCTTTTTACCTCTACATGGCTAATGATCTTTCAAAGGGCACTATGGATTTCTCTATCAGAATATTTGGCTATGTCTATGTAGTATATTTAAGCTCTAATGGTGGTCTTTATATGAAATGTACTGCAGAGCTTTGCAAAGAGCCTTTTAGATGTTGTAAACAACCGTGGAAGGGCATCCTCAGTCGTCAAAGATAGCTTCTCAAAGATTTATGCATCCAAAGACACTGTTGGAGCTGTACCACTTCTAAAAACACTTCTGGAAGGTATTGAGATGACTGATAAGCAACTTGTAGAGGTAAGATATTTACCCTATCAAAATCCACTCCTGCTTTTCTTTCCCCCTTTCTCTTTTGGGCCCTTTATCCCCTTATTATCTCAAGTAAGCGTGATCCAATTTTGAGTTTGCAAGATTTGTATGGTGTACTACTAGTTTGGTGGAATCTTACCTAGAAGACCTAGGAGTAGGAAGGTTGTCTGAAATAGGCTTCCCCTATGTCTGAATGAGGCTTTTAGTCTACCTTGGAAAAACAAGGGGTGAATAGGGATCAATTGCAATGGGGTCTTGAAAGTTAGTAAGGAATGTTATATTTTTCACTGTTACCCACCCAAAAAATAGTGTAGGTATCATACACAACATGAATCAATCGCTTTAAGGTATTGTAACATTTTTTATGGTTTAATGGTAATGGTTCACTAGAGAACAAGACCTTAGATCACCAAATGGATAACATAAATAATTTTGCAACATTTGAACTATTGCTATCTCCTTGGTCAACTGTGCTTATGATAACCAGACTCCTCAATTGTCCATAAATAATTTTGCAACATTTGAACTATTGCTTTCTCCTTGGTTAATTGTGCTTATGATAACCTGACTCCTTACTTTACCTACCTGACATGATATTGAATCCCCAAACTTCTGCCTTTTTTTGTTTTTGTTTTCATTGCCAGAGTTTGATGGATCTGGATTTTGTTCTACTTAATGGGACACAAATTAAACATAAATTATTAAACGATGCATTACACTTTTATAATGCCCAAGCAAGAATGCCTCTTAAACCTCATAAAACGTAGATTTCCTATACATCATTATGCTTTTGCATTTAGTTATTATGTTGCAAGCGGATTTGTTTGCTTTGTTTTATCCTTAACATTTCCCTTTTTGGATCTGCATTTATTTGCATTTAGCTAAGTCCTTGTATTCCATGATTTTGGGGTCAAATGGATGATGGATCTGACTTCAAGGAATATACCTGCACTAGAATCCATGTAACCTCTTGCACCTTTATGTTATCTATCATGATAGAACTCAACCATGAGTGGACAAACACAGCAGAAATTTCAACTAGTAACCTCACACTTATCTCCTCTGTATGGACTGTTTCTGTTTAATAATTAAGGTTACTTCATTCATACACATGTATTACTATTAGCCAATTCTTGTCCTAGTAAAGGATTTGGATGTAGCATGGATTAGTATACATTGATCATGTTTTATTATCATTCATCACAAGTTTTTAAATATTTTTTTCCACAACTTTGATCTTGGCATATTTTAGCCTAATATTCTTTTGGAATATTTGGTGAAACTCCTAACTGGTGCTACTAATACCCTTTGTTGCAATCAATAATTAGTTTTGTTGAGATAATTTTCTTGTCTAAAACGTATTCTTTCATTATTTAAACATATTAATGCAATAAATAATTAAATGGATTTGTGTTTTCACCATGGACTCATGGCAGTTGGTCAATTCTCCAAAAATCAGGAGATGGTGATGGGAAAGAGAGAGAAAGGGCGTGGTGAAGAGGGAGGAAGAGAAGAAAGAAGGGAGAATCCCCCTCTGTGAGAAACCCTAAGTCCAAGTTATTATGTTGTTTGCCCTGGGGAAGAATTGCTCTCCCCCTTTTATAGAGAGAAAGTTAAGGTTATCAAGGGAAAAGTTCTTTCCTATTAGGAAATGAGATCTTTCCTTTTGTTTAACTATTAAGGGATCATTATTAGAGAATCCGGTCCCTTCCGGATTCTCTCCGTATGTGACCCTATTATACTGATGTGGCATGGGTGACATCATCATTTAGATAGCGAACTTTCATTAAATCCGCATGCGTAATTTAAAGACGTATGCCTAACCAGCATTTATTCACGAGCTACTGTGATTCCGCAGTTCTATAATGGTGTCGGGTTCATTGCAACTCCACGTGTTTTTAGAGTTCATCGCGAATCCATGCATGTTCGGGGTTCATCGCAAATCCGTATGCGTCTTATAGGTCATCATAGATTTGTGCGTGTCTAAGCTTTATCGCAGATTCATGCTAGATGAATTTCATCGCAACCTGTCCCGGGTATGAGTTCATCATAGATTTGCGATGAGCTATGAATTCATCGCAAATGTGCGATGGGTTATGAATTCATCGCAGAAGTCCGTGTAGTATTGGTTCAACGCCTTCTGTACTCTGATTGTCTTTAGTGACCACTATGTACCTACATTAGCCCCTACTTATCAGTAAGAGGGAACTTACTGATAAGCATTTTGTCATTGTGTTTGCTTCGGGGTTTTATGATGGGGCGATGAGGTAGAGAATCGTAGATGTTGTGGCATCCTAATCTTTTCGCATTAGGTCTGGTGATCGCTCCTGTTCTTGGTGAGATGCTTTGCATGTGGAAAATTTTGGGTATGTTTGATAGCCCCCCTGCCCTATCAATAAGCATTGTGGTACTTGACTTAGTAATGTTCTCGAATGGAAATCGAGAGTTTTCATTTTGTGATTCAGTTCCCCTATCTTTTTGACAGGGTGTCGTGTTGACTTGTATTTGCTTTCTAGGTCATCGAAGCTGTTTTGAAGGTGTAAGTGACGGGAACATCATAGGTGCATTTTGTAAGGTATAGCTTAATACTTTCTGTATTTTAGCCCCCTTGTTTCTTGATAGAACTCATCAAGGGACAAGTGAAATGAATAGTTGGCTACTTTAATGTTCAACCCCCCTGTATCTTGATAGGATGTCTTCTATTGAGAAACGCTTAAGCTAGGTGGTGGTCAGATACGAAGTGAATGCAAAGGATTTGATGGACCTCGAGACGCGTAGGCAAGGCTTTAAAAAATATAGTTAATATGAAGAAGGATTGGACTTCTATGTGGACACCCGTATTTACTCATTTTGTAAATCCCATTTGTGAATAAATGAAATTTTTGTCTTATGCTAGTGTCCAAGTGCTTTGACTTATTTTGCACTAGTAGTGCCTATATTGAAGTGCCAGTGGGCTATCGGCCTTGGTGTATTATGTTTGGGTTCTGACGCATAGTGAATTTAAACGTAGAGGAAAGCTTTCTCATTATATTAGAGCTCCATATGAAAGAGCCTTCGCAATCACTCGCCCAGAATATTCGATCTTGTAATAAAACTTTATTGCATATTAGTTTGTAGGAAAGAATCTGAATCAAAGTTGTAGGTAATGCGGCTTGGAAAGTCGTGTGGTCTGTGAATTTTTATCGCAACTTGTATCAGCGCAAAATGTCGAATTGTAATCAAATCATTTAAAGTTTGTTGTTTTGTGCGCTCCATCACAAATAAGTACTTTTCATAAGTATTCTAGAAATTAATCGCAATCGAGCACCATTGCGAGTGTAATTAGCCTTTAATTGCGAACTACTATAGAAAAGGAAATCGTGTGTGCCCCCTTAGTTTAGAGGCTCAGCGCAAGCGTTAAACATTGTTGAGAACAAAGAAAGTTGCAAGTATTCACTTACACTAGAAGGGACTTTGCAAGTTTTTAGGTAACATCGGAAATAATAGATTTTAAGTATTTGTGTTAGACACCTGTTGGAGTATCTCGATCAAGCAATAGCGCAGGCATGGTGAAGTTTATCGCATATTGTTTAAAGAAAGAAAGAAAGAAAGCGAACAGGTGTGAAAGAGTTATCCCAAATACTATGTAAACAAGCAGATAATTAACATGTTCATAGAGAGGGAAGTTGGATTACTTTGTAAGGAAATGCAATTTTGTTATCCATGCAAGGGTTGAGGGTTGTCGTGTCTTGAGACGGTGAGGCCCTTCATGGGCAATATAGTTAGGGTTCGTCCAATGCAAATAATTAGCATAAGTTAGAGTTTCATCGCAACCACGTCAACTAGCCCTAATGGTTAATTATGAGCTTCAGACCTCTATTGCCTTTGCGATAAGCTTTTGGTCATCGCTAGAGAAAACTAGTTGAGCTCTTTTAGATCAAGTAAGATATCAATAGTCAAAATAAGTCGTTGCTCCTAACAAAGCATTATAGTCTACGCGTGAGATCAAGGTTTAAAGTATCGGAAACGTAAGGTGTATTGGAAAAATAATTTTAAGAAATGTATTGGGATACACTTTGGATACGTATAGATACAGACGAAAAATCAAGATATGCATAAATATGCTAAAAAACTCAAATAAATCCTAAGTTTTATATGATTGTAAATAAATTACTTAAAAGTAAAAAAACTGTAATTTAATTCTCTATATAAAATTCAAGATAACGGGACACACTTAGTAACTATTGACAAATGATGAAATAACTAAAACGTGAAAAAACAAAAAAAAACTAAAATGTATATTGATACATATTAGTTTTAAAACAATCAATATAGTTTATCTTTATATTTATTAATACATAAATTTTAAAAATTAATTCTAACATTTATTGATAAGCATAACTAAGAAAAAGAGAAAAATTATTTAAAATTAAAAATGCATAAACCTATAACAAGCAAATGGGTGTGGCTTAGTGGTGAACCTCTAGTTGTTAAAGCGTAATGTCTAAGGTTCGAATCTTGCTATTGCTAAGTTTGAAGTTTTATACTAACAAAACGAATTTAATGAGAAAGTGGGTTATTAATTAACAAAACTAATGAGAAGAGAATTCCAATTAGGCGTTAAAATTGAAATTCAAATTTAAAATTATGCATTAATTACAGGAGTAATTAACTAATTAATGAGAGGTAATTCGACCCTAAATATAATTTAATGAAATTAATGAGAGAGAAGGGAACTTGTATTAGGCTCTATCAGAGTGTTTCGGAATTGTATCGCTCGATACAGACTCGAAACAGGACTATTTCGGAACTGTATCAGCCGATACAAACCCGAAATAGTCTGATACAAGGCCTGATATAGACTGATACATATGAAAAGGAACGTTGCAAATAATTTTTATGCGTTCCATGTATTGGATTTATACCGGAACGATATGTATCGGTCATCCGATATGTTGCGAAATTTTGAACCATGCATGAGATGGCTTAACTTTGTTCTTACTTAGACCGTTGCATTTACAAGTAGGTAAATATTTTGCATTTATAGGTTGGAATATGAATGTAAGTGCTCCTGGGGTTGCCAAGGAATGTAAGTGCTCCTAGGGTTGCCAGGGAATATGAATGCGCCTAGGGTTGCTAGAGCCTTCCCGAGGTTGCTGAGGAATCTGAGAGCAATCCTGGGGTTGCCAGGAGATATGAGCACGCCAGAGGTTGCCAGGGAATATGAGCACGCCAGAGGTTGCCAGGGAATATGAGCGCGCCTGGGGTTGTCAGGGCTTGGTGTGTCCGAAAGCGCGTCGTTAAACACTTTGGAACACTAGTTTAAACATTTATAATTTTTCCTGTTTCTCAAACAACTACTAACGTAGTAAATGGGTGAGAACGGGTCGTATCCATAGGGAAGCAAGTGAAAAATTAATATATAGTTAGATCCAGACAAAAGAATGCAATCGAGAATTGCAGAAAATAAGAAAATAGAATCTATTATTGCTGAAATTAAAAATTCGGAATTAAAAAAGACAATAACTAAAACTCAAAAATTAATAGAGTACTGAAATTAACAAAAGAAATAAATAAAAATGATCCAGAATCTGGATCCGGTTGCGGTAGCTGCAGATCGGCCAGACAGCTTGCAAAAATTCCTCTTGACAAGAACCGGGCGTCTGTCCTTTCTACAACCCTCGAACCCCTCGAGATACCTTAGCCTTGAACCGAATGAATTCATATCTGCAAAATAGAGAAACAAAAAAAGAATTAAATCTAAAGATTGCAAAAATAAAAATAACAGAAAAGAAAATAGTGGATGATCAAATCCAGTGGCGGTAGTTGCAGATTGGTTGAATAGCTTGCAGGAAGCCCTCCTGACAAGAATCAGGCATCATCCCCTTCTACATCCCTTGAACTCCTCAAAAAACCTTAACCTTGTTAACTAGGTGAATTGACCAACCCCTTCTACAGGCCCCCTGGGGTCCTTTTTATAGAGAATGGTGGACACAACTAGGAATAGAGAGAAAGAGGGGGGCGGCAGCTGGGTTTTAGCAAAAATATGGATGCCTTAGGGTTTAGAATGAAGGGTTAGGATGGTTCTAGGGTGATCATAAGGCTTAGAAAAAAAGGGGAAGGCACCCAATATTATGTAAGCTTGAGATTTAATGGCTAAAGGTTGAATGGTGAAGATTAGAGGTTAGGTGGCTCCTAGGGTTAGAATGCTAAAAAGGGAGTGCCCTAGAATGGATGGTAAAGATCAGAAGGGATGTGGCTAGGGCTTGTTAAGAGTGAAAAGAATGGGTTAAAAGGCGCCTTAGGGTTTGCTAAGGCATGGGGAGCATGGTAATACAGTAGGAGGGGTGTCAAACTGGGTTTAGCAGCTAGAAGGCGCCCTCCTACTTTTAGTTTTTCACAAAAACACCCCCTCTCTCAGCTGGACTTCACACCAGCTTCCCAAAATCTGCATTTCAGCCATGAAAACTTCCTAGTTTTCCCCAGAATTTGCACAGAGACCCTTAGAGACCACAACATTGCATTTAACTGGGAAAAATGCACATCTTGACTATTCTAACGCCGAAAATACCCCTGAATTGATGTCGTTAAGGCATCAAAATGCAGAGTTATCAGGGCCTTCCCGGGGTTGCTGAGGAATCTGAGTGCGCCTGGGGTTGCTAGGGAATGTGAGCGCGCCTGGGGTTGCCAGGGCCTTCCCAGGGTTGCTAGGGAATCTGAATGCATCTGGGGTTATCAGGGCCTTCTTGGGGTTGCCAGGGAATGTGAGTGCGCCTAGGGTTGCTAGGGCCTTTCCGAGGTTGCTAAGGAATCTGAGAGCAATCCTGGGGTTGCCAGGGGATATGAGTGCACCTAGGGTAGCCAGGGCCTTCCCGAGGTTGCCGAGGAATGTGAACACGCCTGGGGTTGCCATGGCCTTCCCGGGGTTACCGGGGAATCTGAGTGCAATCCTAGGGTTGCCAGGAGATATGAGCATATATGTAGATGTATATATTTATATATATAATAAGCATGATAAAGATTCATCGCACAAATCAAAATATATCTATTCACAATAGTTATAATATATTATTCAGAACATATAAGTGTATCATAACTTCATCAAAAGACTAAAAATACATCGCAAGATATGTAATGAATGCGTAAAAACTCCTTTCAAAAATTTTCTAACCTAACTCAAAGTCTTCTTTTTATCGTAAAAGGAAAACCATGTTTTAAAACCATGCTTTTGAGAAGCAATGATAAAATTTCGGGGTTAGATGTTAGCATATCTTACATGTCTTAGAAAATGGTGTTGAAAGCATGTTTTTGGAGATAACAATTTGAATGGGAAAACCTTACTGGAATAGTGTATTGTAATAAAAGTGTGCTTTTGGGATATAACTGTCTATCCTAAAATACCGTTTTCAAATAGCGTGCTTTGAAGGTTATCTAGAAAACGATCTCTTGTGAAAACTTAGGGGTAAAGCCTAAATCATGCAGTTTCAAAGGAATGGTTTCAAATCTAGAAAACAAGTTATGAAAGAAAATGAAATTCCCTACTACAACAATCCACCAAAAGCAAACCTTCCAAGTGACGGTGATTCCAGTGTAAAACCTTAGAACGGATTTTTGTCCTCACATAAATTCCTAACCACTATATGCTAAGGTACAAAACACATTAACAAAATGAAAATAATAGTTTCTGTTAATAGTCACAATGAATAAAAATAATGATATTTTTTGTTCATTGTAAAAGCAAAACAAAGTACATAAGAACATACATCAATAAACTACACTAACTCGGTTGATTAAATTAATTGTTTGATTTTAGATTGGCCAGATTATTTTGTTTCAATTGGTATATCAACAGAGAAGCTTGGTCAAAGTAAATCCACTGGACCACTGCCAAAAAAACTACATAATATATGGGACCATTATACAAAGCGGATTGGAATCTACCACAAACCTTAATGAAATTTTCTATTTGAGTTCCTCCCCACAAGCTTTGGGTTGAATCATGGAGCAAGCTGCAAACTAGAATTCAATTCACAACTCAACAAAAAAATAGATTAAGCTAGTTTAGCTGGCGATAGGAAGTTCACGTCTAGTAGAAAAGCAAGGAATAATTAACTTTTCAATCTAGTGCGAAAGAGTATAGCATTGTAACACATGGGGTACAGTGTACCTAAGAAGGGTTGTTAGCAAACTTGTTTTTGCTTCATTGTATTTTATGGAATTTTCTTTAGCATATATCCTTCTTTTCTCCCTCAAACATTGTATCTTTCTCCTTAGCTTCTCTTATCACTTTTTTTACTTTTTTTACTTTTTTTTACTGATTTTCTTCCTAAACTACATAAAGAACTCGTAAAGCCTCGAACCTCCCACCAAAATGAACTGAAAGCATAGAACATGAAGCATAAAAGAAAAAAAAAAACATCACTCCTATCTAATTTGCAAATCGTGGCCAGAACAAGGATGCTGCACATGTGTTTGTCTACTATTTCCACCTGTATATTTATTATGTCATCGGTAATCCACCTGTATATTTACTATATTTACTATGCTACTAAACCCACCTATATACATACTATTTCCATCCCTTCATATGTTTGTTTTCTTTTATCTTTTAACATGCACACGCGTACTCATATCTCCTTCTGTTTAATTATATCCATTTATAGTTTAAATCAACCTTCTGAATCCTGAAAATGTACAACAGAATTTGGCTTATATCTATCCCCATGTAAAAGGAATAAAGCATCAATATAGGAAGTGACAATGAAACCAAGACAAAACACTGATCAAAAGTTTACTAAATCCAATAAGAACCCAATGGGTAGTCTAATGCAAACCCAACCATCTGAATACCCTCGGATGGGAAGGAAGCAGATCTTGGTTCTGATACAATCTAATGCAAAGAAACCTAACGAGGGGGTGTAGAAGCCTTACCCCAGGCGTATGTCAGCTCATCATAATCCTAAAAAAGATAAAGAATTTGAGATAAAATAAAATAACAAACAAATCAGAACCCACAGTGAAGTCTACCAGGCAATACGAATGGACAATCAACTAACTCTACTGTGGAGAAAAGGTTGTCTCTGCCTTAGAGTTCCACTTGAAACTTAATATCCCAGCATCATGTAAGCATGCCAATCACTGCTATTTAGATATCCTTGACTCCCCTCATCTCCATATCCCAAAGAGTGGTTTGTTTTTCCTAATTAATGAAAGAAAGATTTGCATAGATTTTGTTGAATATTTACATTACTTTTGCATAGGTTTTATTGCATACTTGCATGTTTTATATTGGATTATTCTTTGTATTACAACCATCAGACAAATAAATCCCTACAACAACAGGGATCCTGACTCATTTTGCATAAATCAGTGAAACAAATGTAATAAACATGGCCAAAATCAATGGAAAAGGTTGGTAGTTTCTTTTTTCAAAAAAAAAATGAAGCATATTTCTTTTGGGGGAAAAAGAGTCATTCATGCAACACAGAGACATATATATGCTAAGAAAGACAGGGAATGAATATGAATCTAAGCCTAAATTACAAATTCAGAATTTAGAAGATAAACTCTAAATGGTATCTTCGAATGAAAGTTAAAAGCAATAACCAGATCTGAAACTTCACAAAATCAAACAAAATAACTTCTACCCAAGTATCCTTAGCCAATTACCACCCTCTTTGATCTTCAAAGAAAATTCAAAACAAACTTCACTCCTGGAAATTCAATTTGATATGCTAAAAGAATTAAGAAAAAAATGTTTAAATACATTTTGATACAGTTTCACGTTAAGGGAACCATAAAATCACAAAACCAAACTCTAATAAACTAAAAAAATCCAACATCAAACCCATGCGAGTGGTGTTTATCTTGGAGTAAATGTTGAAAGGAAGAGAAGATCAAAACTTAAAAACGAAAACAACAAGCGAACTAATTTCTTATTGAAGGTCCTTCCTTCAATCTAATAATTGAAACTTCAAATTAAAACCCCATCATCACAACCACCAAAATTGTGTTTACCTCTAAATACAAAACATCTAGGAAAAATACATCAAACCCTAAAGATGGCAATAAACAAACCAACTTTTTGTCAATCGAAGAATAGAAACCCTGGGTCAGAAACACCATACCTAGCAACCTAAAAGAAACATGACATTCAAGACAATCACAGAGTAACAGAAGATTACCTAAATTGGTGGAAAGAAGAAATAATAGATCCCTTTTAGCAATCAATTATTTCAATGTCAAAAATAGAACAAAACCATTAGAAAAACGAAGAATCAAACAAGAACACGATAAATCCAAGAAACATTAGTGATGGAACTAAGAAAAAATCAAAAAATTCAACTAGACAAAACCTGTAAACGCTACCTTAAGAGAGTTTTATAGGCCGATGAGAAAACCTAGCTTCATCAAGCAAAGCAAATCATACCTGATATTTCTTGAATTCCCGAGGAAAAGTAAAGTGTAAAGCCGATCTTGATGCAAAATAGGTTTGCCAATTAATTTGATGGCGAGATTATGTCCCCATGAGGAACCGACATTATTGGAAAAGAATCCCCGTAGCGGGGAAACAAATCTACACCATTTAAATTCTAGTCCTTTCTCAGTGATCGGATTGTGATGAAGCATTGAGACTACTACTCGTCGTAAGGCTCTTGGGCAAGGCTCGATGACCGAACAAGGACGGTGAAACGAACGTTGAAGCTAGATTGCAGAAAGAATGGCCGATGAGAGGTGTCCGGAGTTTCTATAGCAAAGATGGCAGTTGGTCAATTCTTTGAATTCTTTGAAAGAAGAGAAGAGAGAAGAAACGAGAAACCCTAGGTCCAAGTTATTGTGTTGTCTATGGGAAGAAATGCTCTCCCGAGAAAGTTAAGGTTATCAATGAAGTTCTTTCCTATTAGAAAATGGGATCTTTTCTGTTAGAAAAGGAGATCTTTCCTTTTGTTTAACTATTAAGGTATCATTATTAGAGAATTATGTCCCTTTCGAATTCTCTCCGTATGTGACCCTATTATACCGACGTGGTGTGGGTGACATCATCGTTTGGCCGGCATACATTCATTAAACCCACATGTGTAATTTAAAGACATACGTGTAATCGGCATTTATTCCTGATCTACTATGATTCCGCAGTTCTGTAATGGTCTCAGGTTCATTACAACTCCGCGTGTGTTTGGGGTTCATCGCAAATCCGCACGTGTTCGGTGTTCATCGTAAATCCATGTGTCTTATAGGTCATCGTAGATTCACGCATGTCTAAGCTTTTTCACAGATTCGTGCTAGCCGAAGTTCATTGCGACTTGTCCTGGGTATGAATTCATCGTAGATTTGCGATGAAGTATGAACTCATCGCAAACATGCAATGGGTTATAAATTCATCGTAGGCATCCGTGTAGTATTGGTTTGACACCTTTTGTACTCTCATGGTCTTAGTGACCACTATGTACCTACAAATTTGTTTTGTTGATATAAATTTTAAGTCATTAATAGTGTGAAATTTATAAAAAATTAGTTTTTTGGTGTTAATGATTAAAAACTCCGTAGTCAGTGATTGTAATTTGTAGGGACCAGTTTCTCATGTTATGTTTTTACTCCTTTTTTCTTTTGGGTAAAAGTAGAAATAGATTGTTGCTTTTCTATTACCTTTTCCTTTCATGTATGTTTTTGGAAGAGCTTAAAAAAGATATAATATCTTATAGATGTTTCTCATCATACACTTTTAACATTTTGATATGCAAACGTAAACATGCTAGCATTCTGGATGTTCAATTCTATGAATGCTATCCCTCTTGAGAATCTCTTATTTTGAAAGTTGGGAATATCTTCCAAGAAAACAAAGACACTTGCTAACTTGCTCTCTAAAAACAACTAAGGACTATATACAACGATAAAATAGGTTGTTTTTTCTTGCTTTCTTCTTTTTGGTCTTAATCAACCTAAAAACCTCCATTTATAGAGGTTTGAAAAGAAAGTAACCATTTTCAAGCTTTTAAAGGTCTCTTACAAAACATAATAATGATTCAAAATGTCTCTAACATGATAGAATGCTTGCAAAAGATAATAATAGTCGTTTAAGCCCTTCAAATGGTTAAATTTCATCAAAGTAGTCTAACTACAATATCTTAGTCTACTAGAAAAAAGGAGGAATCTTTTTCCTCCTTTAGTCAATTAAATCCTTCCAATCAATCGATTGGTACTTACTTTAACCTGGCCTTATAGAGTTAGTCGACTATGCAATTTTGGGTGGTTGACTACTGTACATAGTTTAGCATTTTCATGTCCATACTGTCACTAGTCAACTCTACATTTTTGGGTAGTCAACTACATCACATAGTATGTCATTCCATGCCTTAGTTGTCATAGGTAGTCACCTACATCACATAGTTTAGCATTTCATACCTCTGTTGTTAAGGCTAGTTGACTATATGATTTTAGATAGTCCAAATATTGACATCCCCACACTAAAAAACCTCAAAAACATTTATCTAAAGGTTTGGGGATTCTTCCTCTTGCTTTCAAGCAGAAAATCTGCAATCTCTGAGTAAAAGTTTTTTACAGGTTTGTAGTTCATCCGGATCAGATTCGGACCATCACACTTGCAGCCCTAGATTATTATTTATTTGCTGTGATTGGTTGTCAATTTTCAGCTGTTAAAATTTCAGATCAGGTTCATATGAATTGTTGCATGTTTTGGACACCAAACCCTAGGCCAATTTGACCTAGTTTGGTCCAAATTAGTTGGGCTAAAACAATGGTTCGATGGAGTCTGATCACAGCCCCATGGGTCACGTTTTGGTGGCTCAAAAATGGTTATGGGCCAAGGGTTTGATGGCCCACTACATGGACCAATTTGGCCCTCCCTTGAAAAACCTTTTTAAATTAGGTTAAAGCAACATTAGCCCATTTCAGCATAACTGCTATATGGGCCAAACTGCTTTTTGCAATTTAGCCCATATACCAAGATGAAATTATTAGATAATTTTAGGCCTTTAATGGGCTGATTATGTGTTAACCTGAATTAATTAGGGTTTTACAGGCCTTTTGATTAATTGGATCAATTTGTGTGTGTGTGTGTGTATGTGTGCTTGTGATGTGCTGAATAAATGTGATTCGTTCATGGGCCATAAGTGCTTGGCCCATGTTTAGACGTATGTGGCTCTCTGCGAACATCATGATTGAATGCACATCATTGCCATGATGTCCATAGACCATTCATGATCTCCTTCTTCGATGGGCCCCTAATCAGCTTCCTTCCCAAGAGGAACCTCGCGGAACCCTAGCCCGATATGAGCCCATTCGAATATGACTTTATGAAAGTCAGTGGGAGCCACTTTGGTTTAACCTAAATCAGACCTAGGGACTATTTTTCTCGTTCCCTCTGGATTAATATAAGTGCAAGAGATAGGGAATATCATATGATGAATTCTCTAAAGGCCTTCCGTCATTAGCATGAAAACAGGTTGTATTGGTGAGTAGAGATGTACCATAAAATTGGGCTATCCATTTTGTTGGTCTAGTCAGTGGGATTGCTTCATGAGATGATAGGGACGTCATAAACCGAGGTGGGAGAGGCCTATCCTAAAATGGAAAACTCTTTCACGGTACCTTGGGGTCCACTATATAATGGGTCAGCACTTACCAGACAGAAAGATTTAACCTAAAATGGCAATGAACCTTGTCTGATGGAGGCCAAAGGGAAAGCTCATTGAATGGGTGAATACTTGATCATCCTTCATAGAAAGTGGTGGAGTTTTGTAGCTGAAATAGTTGGCTCCATGCACCTATGTGATTTCCCACATTTCCAGGGACATGCACCATGTCCTCGTCACTAAGATAAGAGGGAAACCTTGGAGATGAATAAATGAAGATGGAACATAAATAAAAGACCATTCTATGTAAGATAACATGAAACAATTTTAGGTCAAGGACTAATAACTATTGCCTTTTATTAGAAATGGCATACGGACAATTAACAAAATTGTTGAACGACAACAAACTAAAGGGATCTAATTATGCTAAGTGGTACTGTAACATTAATCTGGTCTTTACGTCTGTGAAATTGGACAAGGTTGCTAAGAACCGAGCTTCGGAACATCCAGGTGATAGGGCTTCTGAAGCACGTAGAAGGGAATATCAGGAATGGGGGGAGAATAACTCTCTTGCCCGGTGTTATGTCGTAGCATCTTTAGACAACTCCATCCAAAGATAGTTCAATAAGATCGAAACCTACAAAGATATTTTGGATAGTCTAAAGACTATGTATGAAGAACATAACTGTTCTACTAGACAAAAGGTCCTCAAGTTGTTGATGACCACAAGGACGACCGAGAGCCAGCTGGTCCATGACCACGTCATGCGGATGATGGGGTATATAAACGAACCAGAGGCTCTTGGATCCCAACTAGACGATGACATCAAAACTTATGTCATCCTAAACTCTCTGCCTCCCTCCTGCAATCATTTTGTCATGAACAAGCTAAAGGTTAGCCTTTAGAAACTCAGCAATATGTTGTAGAGGGCTGAAGAACAAATTAAGAAGGATAACCCGATAGCCATGCTTGTTGAAGGTGGCAAATCTAGCAAAAGAAAGAGGAAGGGCAAGAAGAGGCCTCGGAAGAAAGCAGGCAAGCCGAAAAGGTAAAAGAAAGACAAGTCATCATATGAATGTCACTTCTACAAATAGACCAGACACTGGAATAGGAAAATTATCCTCAGTATCTGGAATCCCACAAGAATAAATAAGATAATTTCGAATCTCTTGTCATAGAGACCAATATGTTGGTCATTTCTGCATCCTGGTGTATTGACTCTAGGGCTTCTACTCATGCATATAACACATTGTAGGGGCTCAAGGGAAGCAAAAGGCTAAATGACAACAACGTAGTGCTCTACTTTAGGGCTGTTCATAAGAATGCCTAACCCGACCAAACCGACCAACCCGGACCGACCCAACCCGAGTCGGCCGGGTTTTCATCAGTACCGGTCGGTTTTGGGTTGGGCAAATATATAAACCGATATATCGGGTCGGTTTTGGTTTTCTTTTGTGAAAACCGAAACCAACCCGACCCGAACTGAACTAGTCTTCTACTAGTTCGATAGTTCCTAGTTTGAGTAGTTTCCTACTTAACTATAACTAGTCTTCTAGACTACTACTAGAACTAGAAGGCCCATTAGGCAATTACAATTAGAATAGGCAATCTATCCTAGTTTCTAACTTTCTATAGTCTTTTACCCCAAATAGGCAACCCATTATCCAATTACAATTAGAATTCAATTAGGTGTCCTTTTCTAGTTTTTTACCTAGATTAGAATTTAGAAGGTTTCTAATTTTCTATTTTATTGACAACTTTTGTCTTCTCTTAATATCTTCTGTTCTCTAACTTGGTTGGTCCGCCCCCCTCAAGTCCTCAAGTCCTCAACTCAAGAAATCTTCTATTCTCTTAATCTCTTGATCTCTTCTATTCTCATTCTCTCAACTCAAGGCCTCAAGCTCAACTACTCAAGTCTCATTCTCAAAGTCTCAACTTTAGTCATTCAAAGGTTAGTATTTATTTATTTATTTATTTATTTTAATGCATGTTACAGGTTGATATATTTTATTTGTGTTTTGTTTAAGTTAAGTTTTGAAAAAAATCCAGTTAATGATGATATATTTGCACAAAAAACTTCAGTTTTGTATGAAAAACCTAATCTATTTAAAATTTTAAATATATATTTTGGTTTTAATTTAAATATATTTTATATTTAAAACTATTAAATAAAGATATTTCAGTTTTACATAAAAACTGAAATATCTGGAAAAAAATTATATCTAAAAGATATATATTTTGAAATATATGAGATATATATTTCCAGAATATATATATTCCAAATTTCCAATATATTTTATTTGTATGTACATTTTTGTTTATATATATATATATATATATTTATTTATTTAAATACAGGAGCAAAATTGAAACCGACTCAAACCGACTAGGTCAGAGTGGCCTATCAGTGGGTCGGTTTTGGTTCCCACCTCAGGTAACCCGACCAGGTCGGGTTGGTTGGGAAAACTCCAATAAACCGACCCAACCTGATGTTAGACAGTTTTGTATGCCCTTAGCTTCAATCAGAATGATGTACTTTATGAGTTTATTGTAAATAAATAAAGATACATATTTGATTCATGTTCCCTTGGTATGTTTCTGTGTAATACCCTTAAACTGGACACTTAATGAGACTTGTGTTAGCTTAGAATGTTC
>NW_010729356.1:254890-314170 GCF_000365185.1 Nelumbo nucifera | reverse complement strand
TTTGGGCGTCCATAGGATGGATCTCTCATCCCTTCACCCGACCCGTGAACACTCCTACTCTACTTGGGGACTAATGCAACAGTTGCAGCTACTACTATAGGAATAGTAGATTTAATTTTCAGAGAAGGAATTGTAACACTTAAACATTGTCTTTATGTACCATTACTTAGTGTAGGTATATAGTGCTTGCTCAGACCCTCAGAGAACATTAGACATCAAAAACTAACACCACAAAGTCACATGCAAGCAACCCACAGCCAACCCTCATGATGCGATGAACCCACAACACACCATAAACTCTGTGATGAACTCACAACGCGTATTGCAGTACCGCGATAAACCTATAGTTCATCAAGTTAACTCGGTGCCCGAACTAAAGAAAGCCACAGTCGAACCCATCCAAGGGCCTCAAGCCTACTCAAATGTGCAATGAACCAATGTCCACTAAAGTGTGCGATAAACAGGTGGCTTACAAGCCCACTCGCAACCCAGATCAAGAAGAACCTAGGTCGAGCCCATGGCAAGGCCCGCGTGCGCCCAGAGGCACGTGGAGCCTACAACAGCAAAAGACATAACAGAGCACCACGTGGAATCAACAAAGCTCCACCCGTCAAGCGATGACATCATCAATGCCACGTAAGTTTAGTTAAACCACGCAAAAGATAGTAGCACACGTGAGTAATGAAGGATCTTGAGGAGAAGGAAAACCGATCCTCGAGAAATCTTCATGAAACACATGGCGAAACCTTAGTGGCACACTTAATGATTGACATCAAATCCAATATTCCATTTCCCGATAGGAGACAAGCATCTTTATCTCCTACCTTTTAGGATCTCAGGGTCTCCCCGATAAATAGAGATCCTCCTCATACTGAAAGGGATCCATCTGATTCTCAACACTTTAGCACCTAATACTCAAGCACTCCCCTTCACTTTGATCCTTCTCCTCGGTATCCTCGGCCCTATCCTTCCACTCACCGGCCTCTGTCTTTCAAAGAGACCACTCACACCCAAGCCTTACCCCCCCCCTCCTACACTTAGAAGAAATCTGATTTTAGTTTCTAAGGCCTCTCTCTGATTTCAGTTTTCTTACCTATGGAGAACTTGAGAATGGTTTCTATGTCCCCCGTCCTTCTTTGGAAATGAACATAATCGAAACTACATCAAAATGTATCCCCAAGAAGAGAACATGTGATACAGTTAATTCCACGTGCTTATGGCATTACCAACTTGGCCATATCAATATAGAACGTATCACAAGATTAGTGAAGGATAGTCCTTTGGATTTTCTAACTGTAGAAGATCTACCAACTTGTAAGCCTTGACTTTAGGGTAAAATGACAAAACGGCCATTTACGGGTAAGCCTGAAAGATCTACAGGCACACTTGACCTAATACATATTGATATATGTGGTCCCATGAATGTTAGGACATGCAACCAGCATTGTTATTTCATAACATTCACCGGTGATTATTCTCATATGGCTACATCTACCTAAGGAGACATAAGTCTGAATCCTTTGAAAAGTTCAAGGAGTTTAGACAAGAAGTCGATAAACAGTTGGGGAGACATATCAAAACCCTTTGATCAAATCGAGGAGGTGAATATCTCTCCAACGAATTATGGGACTACCTAAAGGACAATGGGATTATATTATAGTTGTCTCCTCCTACTACGCCACAATTAAACAGTGTCTTAGAAAGGAGAAAATGAACTCTATTAGATATGGTCCTATCACTTATCGTCCATTCAGAAATACCTATATCCTTTTGGGACACGCATTGGAGACTACTATATACGTGTCAAACTAGGTTCTAACCAAATTCATTCCTAAGACTCCTTATGAGTTATGGACCTATAAGAAACCAAGTGTAAGGCACTTGGAGATTTGGGGTTGTCCAATACATGTTAAAAGAACAAGTGCAGACAAATTGCAATCCAAGATCAGTTGTTGCCTATTTATTGGCTACCCCAAGGGCTTTGTAGGGTACCTTTTCTATGACCCAAGAGTACAAAGGGTGTTTTGTAGTTTAAATGCCTACTTCTTGGAGGAGGATTATATCTTGAACGATCACCATCAGGAAATTGTTCTTCATGAGGAGAGCTTAGGAGTAGCGGGAGATGTTCCACATATTACAGATAATACCTAATTTAGAAGATCTACCCGGGTGTCAAGACCTCCAGTTTGTTATAGTTATGATCAAGATAATTACTTGATGGAAGCCACGATCAATCAGGAAGATCATATCACTTATACGAAAGCTATGTTGGACATAGATTCCTTGAAGTGTATAGATGCCATGAAAGTCGAAATGAACTCAATGAAAACCCACGAAGTATGGACTCTCATAGACCCACCCCCTGGGGTGAAAACAATTGGTTGCAAATGGATCTACAAGAGGAAGAAGGGCCCTGATGGAAAGGTTGAGACCTATGAATCTCATCTTGTAGTGAAAGAGTACACTTAGAAAGAAGGAGTCGATTATGATGAAACATTTTCGTCTGTGGCCAAGCTTAAATCCATTCGGATTCTGTTAGCCATAGCAGCGCACTATGATTATGAAATTTGGCATATGGATGTCAAAACCGCGTTCCTGAATGGATATCTTACTAAAGATATCTATATGCAACAGCTGCAAGGCTTTATTATATCTGGTCATGAACACATGGCGTGCAAACTGAACAGATTCATCTATGGATTAAAGCAAGATTCTAGAAGTTGGAACATCCGATTTGACTCTACGGTCAAACAATTTGACTTTCAGCAAAACCCAGATGAACCCTGTGTTTATAGGAAATCAGTGAGAAACAAGGTTACGTTTTTGGTTTTGTATGTATATGACATTCTACTCAATAGGAATGATGTAGGAATGTTGACTACGGTGAAGGTATGGCTTTCGCAGTAATTCTCCATGAAAGATCTTGAAAAATCTTCCTACATCTTGGGAATTCGACTTTATAGAGATAGATCGAAGAGGATAATAGGATTATCCCAATATACTTACATTGACAAAATTGTCAACAGGTATAACATGGAGAACTCCAAGAAGGGATTTGTCCTTTTCAGACACAATCACTCTCTCCAAGGGTATGTCTCCCAAGACTCCTGAGGAGATTGAGGGTATGAGAGAGGTTCCTTATGCCTCAGCCATAGGGAGAATCATGTATGTCATATTGTGCACTCGACCAGACATTGCTCAGGTTATGAGTGTGGTAAGTAGATACTAGTCAAACCCAAGACAGGAGCATTGGACTACCATGAAAAACATACTCAAATACTTTCGGATGACTAAAGAGTATTGTCTTGTCTTCGATGGTAGTTCACTACAGATGGTTGGGTATACTGATGTCGATTTCTAGTCAGACCCAAATGATAGAAATCCTACATTTGGTTACATCTTTATGATGGGGTCCTATGCAGCTAGCTGGAAAAGCAGCAAACAAGGGTCCATAGCAGACCGAAGCCAAGTACATTGCCGCAAGTGAAGCTGCCAAGGAAGTAGTGTGGATGAAGAAGTTTATTCACAAATTAGGAGTTGTTCCATCCAACACATCACCCATTCCAATATTGTGCGACAATAGTAGAGTCATTGCTAAGGCTAACGAGCCAAGAGCCCACTCGAAATCAAAGCACATCGAGAGGAAGTATCATTTACTTCAAGAGATTGTTGGTAAAGGGGACATCCAGATTCAGAAAGTAGCATCAACGGAGAATGTGGCAGACCCATTAACTAAGCCACTGAAATAGAAAGTGTTTGAGAAATACGTGGATAGTATGGAACTGAGGCTTGTACCAAATTAGACCTAAGTGCAAGTGGAAGCTAATAGACAGTGTATGCCCTTAGCTCCAATCAAATTGATGTACTGATACATTTATTGTAAATGAGTAAAAGTACATAATTGTTTCATGTTATGATTGGTGTGTTTCTATGTAATTACCCCTTAAACTGGACACTTATAAGACTCGTGGTAGTTTAAAATGTTCTCAGCCGTTGGATAGACTTGGGGAGTTTATCTTGCCAAGATTGGCACTAATGTGTTGCCAATGAAGTTGGGGCAGCCTGTCTCAGCTACTAGGGTTGGAACTGAAGCACATGTAGTATGTGTTTACTTGAAACACTAAACCCGGACCAATTTCCAATTATGCCCTAGACCTTGGAGACTGATGGGCAAAACTCGGAAGTTACACCTAGCCCATAGACTCGATTATGGTACTACATGGGTGTTGGATTGGGCAATCTTTGATATGCCAATCAGTGATATCCTTTGAGGTCAAAACCTGGGTATGTTGGGGCAGTCTAAAAACTCACTCGAGTAGGTGATCATAGTGACAAGATCAGCCCCTTTGTCAGACAAAGTGAATGATCGAGATTGCACTCTCTCTGATGGAAACCAAAACTAGCGGCAGTCGATTTCAACCGTGTTTGAGACTTGTTTTGCAAAATATGTTTATACGATAATATATATTATGTTTTAAGAAAAAGTATTTATAAAAGGTTTTAATTCACAGGATCCATCTGAGCAGAGTGCAACACTACACCTTGTAGCCAGTGGAGAGGTCCTTCCCTGTCGGGCAGTGTTTGATCACTATGGGTTGAGAGGTTAAGTGTAAGAGACCATTAAGGGTTGTATACCTGATTGCCAATATCTTACTTAAGTCCATTATCCTTGGGCCTTCACATGATGGCTAGACTCAATGACCACTTAGTTGTAAATGTTGGGCCCATTAAGAGCCCATACTAATGGACTCAGGGGTTCACTGTACTTGACAATGAATTCAGCTAGGCATTTTCACAAAGGCGAGGCCGAACCCATGTGTGCTTATGTAAGGTCATTGTTGGGATTCCACGCCATACAAATTGAACCTAAATGGGCTAGCAACTACCTAGGGACGTGAGCCACTTGCTAAATGGGCCTAATGCCCATGATTAATTGGATTAAATCAAGTGGTCACATGACAGTTTAAGCAATCATGTGACATGGGCGAATATGGATTTGGATAAGGGTCTAGAGCATCTGTTAGGATAAAAGGATAAGTCTTATCCACTTAAGGAGTCCAAATCCAAATAAAGATGGATTAAGAACCTCCTAATTTGATTAGGAGTGGTGCTCCTTAAGGCTTATAAAAAGAGGAGATCGAACTGCTCCAGTTACATCAATCTACTCTCAGTTTTCTCTCTACCTTGTTGCCCCAGAAACCCTATTTCGTTCTCCACCTTTGTGACTGATCTTGATCAGTTTTGATTTCTGATTTTTGCAAGAAAATATCATAATTATTTCATGCTCACATCCCTCGTACGATCTAATCTATTGGATTGCAATTTTGTTGAAAACTGTGTTGCTGAACCAGCTTCATTCCAAGCTGTGTCATTTTTAGTGGAGGTTGGTTTTGGGAATCAATTTGGGCGTGAACTACCACTTTGGGAGCTACATTTGTGGAATTTGTACCATGTATACTTTTCCCTTCCTTTTGGTTTCAAAATTGGTCCGATTTCGGTGCAAGAACAATCCTTAAAAAATACAATTTTTCTAAAACTGGGAATACGATTCCCGGAAGGTTGTAATTTGAAATTTCGCCCAACCATTTAGCATGGTTCAGCCATCCATATGAAGGATCTAACCTTCCTTCACTACAATGCTTTAGGTCTAAGGATTATCTATACAACTATGACGATATAATCAATTATTGACAAGAGATTCCATGTAACTGTTTTGTTAATGGGTTAAGTTCAGTGAACTTGTTCCCTATTAAGCACCCACTTATTTGCTTTAGTGTCTCCACACAAATGACTTGAGATTTATCACCCCAATGAGGCAAGCATAATACGTGCTAATCTATCTGGATTATCAAAGCCCTCTTAATAATCCTATGACTAGGAATTGATTAGGATTTGGTACCAATGATAGGCATATCTGAAATTCTTAACATACATAAGAATATACTAGCTTCACAAAAATACAATGGTCTATTGATATAATTATAAGTAAAAAAAACATGAATGAAAAGTGTCTAATTTGTATTTTAATAAAGTATGAATTGTATAAGATTGCTCTTTTAAAATATCACTAGATTGGTTTTAGGGCATATGATTAGTGGTTAATATCTCCATGAAGTGCTCTACTATTTTATGTCATTGTTGGGAATCCTGATTCAAGATGGTCATGGAGAACAAAGTTGTGAATCCATCTACAATGTTACCAGCAACACACTCCCAAATAAGTGAGTTAACTCTATTCAAGAGAAATAAGTTGGCATAAGTGGAGATTGTTTCCCCTACACCATCTACATCATCTTGGGCTCCACCTCACTTGATTTCCTCAAAATTGATGTTGATGGGGCAGTTCGACAAACTAGCTTAGGTATTAACGTTGTTATTCAAGACCACCTTGAGTAGTTTATTTGTGGAAGATCTAAATGTGTTGCCAAGGATGATTCTAAGAGGCTACAACATTTAGGGAAGGTCTACAGTTGGATAAGAATCATGTCTAGCCCATATTTATCTTGAAGGAGATGCATAGAAGATCACTAAGATCTTGTTTGATCCTCATGTTGAGGTTTCATAGTGGTATCGCACAATCATAGCTAATTGCAGGAGTCTTTTGCATGGATTTCATCAGTTTCACATTTCCTATGTCCCACATATAGCAATGATCATAGTACCACTATTGTGTATTGTATCGGACAACTCAGATACGAAGATGCTTTGAAAATGCATGAATAAAAATGAATGGTATTGAAACATTTGGGTACACTAGGAAAATGCATACAAAATACATAAATACATTAATAATACCAAATATAAGGCTAAATTATCTATGAATAAGGTATAAACCAAGCTTTTAAAAACCGGATCAGACACAAAACAATTTTGGGAACCGATTCCTAGGTTGAACGTCTGACCATCTAGTTCGGATGGATGGTCCTTTCTGATTTAAAAAAAAATAAAAAATAATTAAAAGCGTAAAATACAAAAACCTCCCCTGAAGTTTCTAACAATCATAAAAACCTCCCATATAGTTTCATTTTAATAAATACCTCCCCTGAACTCAATAAAAACCTCCCTTCCGTCACTGTCCCAGATGGAAAACGTTAGATTGATGCACCAGCTTTTTTCAAATACCCATTATACCCTTTTATAAATTATTTTACATACAAAATTACTGAAATAACCCTATTTTAACTCAACAAAAACCTCTTTTAACGATCAATTCAGTAATTTTACATATAAAATTACTAAAATATGTCATTTTGTTGAGTTAAAATGGGATTATTTCAGTAATTATGTATGTAAAATAATTTATAAAAGGGTAGAATGGATATTTGGACAAAACTGGTGTTGCATCAATCTAATGTTTTCCATTTGGGACAATAATGGAATGGTGGTTTTTGTTGAATTTCTCAAAAGTTCAGGGGAGGTATTTATTAAAATGAAACTATAGGGGAGTTTTTATGATTGTTAGAAACTTCGGGGGAGGTTTTTGTATTTTACCCTAATTAAAATGAAAAAATAACCAAAAACCGTTGTTCGGGTTTGACAGGTTGATGGTTTGATCGCCCAAGTCATGGGTCGTTGACCAGATCAATAATTTTTTGCCCATGAGCGATTTTATGGTGAAACAGAACCAGTTGCCTGACTGATTCCTGAGGTAACCAATCTGACTGTCTAGTCTGGATTGGTTTCAAAACCAAGGTATAAACACATGAGAAATGCACACTTCAATAGGTTATATGAAGAGAAACATTGCAATGAACACTATTGAGACACTAAAACATGTACACATCATACAATAATTATCACTTATAATTTTCAATTTTTATTACAAATTTGGAAAAAAATTATTTATTTAGTATTTTATATAAATAATAACTTTATTTTTTAAAATAACAAATATGTTTTCATTTTAACATATAATTGTTTTGTTTTAAATATAAATATAAATCATTTAAGGTAGATAAAATAATTATTTTATAATTTTGAATGTTATTAAATCTTCGGAAAAATTAAATCTTAAATTATTTATTTTAGTTTTTAGTTATAACTTTATTTCATTTTTTATAATTATAATTTTCAAATTTTTTAACTTTGTTAGAAAATTTATTTATTTAGTATTTTTATAAATATAAACTCTACATTTTCAAAAAAATAAATATGTTTTCATTTTTAAAATATAACTCGCATGTAAAATAAAACATATAAATCAATTAAGGTAGATAAATAATATATTTTTATAACATTTAGTTCTTATTAAATTTTTGTGGAAAATTAAACCTTAAAGTATTTATTTCAGTCTTTATAATTATAATTACATTTTAGTTTTTATAATTATAATTTTTAATATTTATTAAAGTTCAATAAACAAAGCAAAAGTTATCAATATACAATTTTACAATTTTGTCAAACTAGGCATCAATATGTTTCCATATTGATATGTACATATCGGACTGTATCTACCAATACGACATGATACAATCTAATACAAAGGTGGCATATCTTGTATCTGTTGACATGGACACTGATACAATACACCTTGTATTGGGAGTATGATATCGATACTTTAACTACATAATCGAATTACTCCTTCATTTGCGAAATTTGGTTATAATGTCCATATTTTCTTTTGTATGTATTATTGGTTGATTTGGTGTAATAAGGGTTTTATTTTTTGAAAATGGTGTAATGAGAGTTTTGATTTTTCAAAACTCTTTTCATACCATATCTTTTTCTGCATCATAGATTTTTCTATTTAATGAATGACTTAACCTGAGGGATTTTTTATAAAAAAAATAGAAA
This sequence comes from Nelumbo nucifera, assembly GCF_000365185.1. Next base: position 305,377 of record NW_010729356.1, on the reverse strand, counting down.
GAATAAATCCATAAAAATTTATTTTTAAATCACAAAAATTCAAATAAGCATTACATTTTTTTAAATTCCATAGTTCATTGAACATTTTTATTCCAAATAAATAATGATTTGAAAATAAGAGAGGGGCAAAAAGAGACGAGGAGAGAGAGAGATTAAAACAAAACAAAGTTTCATTAGCAAGCTAATCAAATACAAAACCTCACTACATACCAATTGGTCAATTTTTCTCTCATATTTGTTATTATATAAAACTAACTATAACTAAGAAGGATCAGACAAGAAAGAAAAACAGAAAGATTAAGGAGGAAGAACATATTTGTATTGCAATTTGCAACTATAGGCACATTATTAAATTAAAATATTAAGAAAACTAAAAAAAGGTAAAAAGAGTCTGGGAGAGAGAGAGAGAGAGTACTTGCAGCGATCGAGGGGTGTAATCTAATTCTCAGAGAAGAGAGCAAGAAATATTTGGAGAGAGAGAGAGAGAGAGAAAAAATTAAAGGAAATGCTGAGAGAGAGAGAGAGAGAGAGAGGGAGACGAAGTTTGGAAGCGAAATCGAATAAAGATACGTAGAAGATGATGAACAAATGCCCTACGACAAGAAAGAAAGATGGAAGGGAAGAGGGAAGAAAGGAAAATACAAAGTTAGTGAGAGGACAGAAAGGAATGGGAAGGAGAAGGGGGTCTTGTTACTTCTCTGTCAAGGTTGAGGACGATGAATAATTCACATGAAGGGTATTTTAGAAATTAAAAAAAAATTATGAGTCATGCAATGTCAGGTACCAATGGAGTGTGATGAAAAATTAACAAGGGAAATTTTAGATAATTGTCAAAAACAGTAAAGGTACTTTAATACAATATGTAAACAATAAGGGTGAGTTATTCAATTAACTAAATCATAAGGGCAGTTTTTAAAAATTTGCAAAAAAAAACATTAAAACAACGCCCTTAAATGTAATTATCAATATAACCAAGCCCATCTTGATATTTTCCAAAAGTCTAAGATTTTTTTCCTTTTTTGGATAAATTATATTTTATCACCATGTATCTAGGATAGTGACAATTAACCCCATGAATGTTCATTTGCAACAAAGATACCTGAATTTTAAATTCCAGCACACTTTGCCTCTTCCCTTAAGTTCCATTAGTTAACAAGAATCTCTTGCTCATCTAAACATTTCTAAATCCCCAAACTATCCGTTCCTTGTAAATAATCATTTTGTCCTTTCTTATACAACAAAAATCCATTGACATCAATAAAGGAAATGATCATGTAAAACGTGACAATGCAGATGATGGATACGAAGAGAAAATGATGAATACCATGGATCTAATGCTAAAAGAAGGAGATACCATTGAAGTCATTGGGGGTTTATAGCAATAGGGGTGCTTGGAGGAATTGCAACAAAATCAGGGTCTATTTGGTTTGTAGTTGGAATTGGAATCGGAATCAAAATCCTTTGAAATCGGAACCGGAATTGTCCACTCCCATAGTCTGTTTGGTTCGGATAGGAATGGGAGTGGGAATTAAAATCAGCAAGAATGGAATTTCATTCCCAAGGGAGGGGCAGAGAATGTTCTTTCCTTCAAATGGGGAAATGCCATTCTAGCAGAGAATGTCCAATAATCTTGTAAGAGTTCTTAAGAGTATTGAATAATAATAATAATAATAATAATAATAAATATTATTATTATTATTACCCTTTGTTTAATCTTTCTCACTGTTTGAGCGAACTGCTCGCTCCATTCTAGAGGATTCTTCTTCAATCGTTTTTCGAGTAATTGGCGGTCTTGGGCTATTCCACTATAATAGTCTACTACATAATTTAGACTGCCTAAGAATCTTTGAATTTATCTTTGATTTCGTCAGGGAATTTATCAGCAAACTCTATCACTCTCTGGATGGGTGTTATTGTTCCTTTAGATATCTGGAATCCTAAAAATCTAATCTCTATCTGAAAGAGTTTCATTTTCTTAGCAGATGCTGCTAATCCATTTTCTTTCATCACCCGGAGGAATATATTCAAGTGTTTCTAATGGGCCTTTATATAAGCGATGATGAACAGTAAGCAATGATGAACAGTAATGATATGCAGAGAGATGTTATGCAAAAAGATAAACAACACACGGAAAATTCTTATTCAGAAAGTATATAATTATTGGAAAACCTCTTAATAAAGATCTAATAGTACTTACAGAGATATAGCACACATAGGTACAACAACAGATACTCTTACAAGATTACAAAAAATCTCTCAGGAAAAAAGCACTCACAACCCTAAAATAACACTCAAACAAGACTTAATACTCTTAAGAACTTATAGACTTCTTTCTCAAATTTTACACCCAAAGTCTTGCACACCTTTTGCTTGAGAGGAGAGTGATTTATATAGAGGTGGCCGAACTTTCCAGAGCAAGACCACTTTATTCGATCTTATTTTTAGGGCATCTATAATTGAGATACCATTTATCTTTTCTTATTGCACATCTTAATTATTGGGATGCTTCCTTATCACCTTCTTGTCCTATTAGGAACAGCTGTCAATACTTTTACTGTTTCGGATGTAATCGTACCACACTTCTCTAATACGATCTCTTTCTTCCTTAGTAAATTTTTTGAAAAACCATATTTTCTTTAAAGGTTGCAAATTAAAATCTAACCTAATAAGGTCTTTATCTATTTGGAACTCATCTTCTATTTCTAACATGTTAATTTCAAAGTCTGCCTCTGTAGGCTCATAAGACTTTACAGATGGATTTTCTCTTCAGGCTGTATGGTAGTCCGATGGTTAATTATTTGTTATTGGTGTCTCATAGGTAGCATAAATAATTCATGGGGGAGATCGTGCCAGGTCTACCAATCTCCTAGATCTTGTGTCCATCAAATCGACGTCTCCCGATCTCCTGGATCACTAATAGATCCAGAAGATGTCGTCTTCTTCCGCGGTAGGCTTGAGGATGTCTATGAGATCAAATTTATCCCACCATTTTATTTCAATTTTCCTTTCAATAGTTGGAGGCATCCAAGAAATATCCAGGTGATAACTCTATTTTAGAATCCAAGGGAGACGAAATGTTTTGAAAAAATCAAATTGTTTTATATGCTCGAATTCCAGATAAGCTCTTCCTTTACCAAAGGCTCTATATTTGTCCATGAGCTCTCGGTGAGAGAAGATATCATCGAAGTTCCCCAAGAGGTCCACCAAAGATATGCCCAATCAGAGTATGGGCCTTGAAAGTCTTCAAAGAAACGAATGAACCATGAATGTCTAAAAATGGAATTCTGCAACAGAAAGACTTTGTACCAAGCGCCTTGATAATCCCAGTAATTGAATATTTTGGGTCTTCTACCAATAGGCTTGGTGATAAATTTTGGCTTGCTTGCATCACCCCAGGCAGACAAAGAGATGAATTTGACTATTACTAGCTTGGAATAAGCTAGTTCAGTTTTATTTGGATCTCTAAAATAGTGTTGAATTCATGCAAATCCCGTATGAAGAATAATTTATTCATAATACTTCTGGTCCTTATTTTGACCACTGACAGAGAAATGATGCCCATCTAGGATGGAGAGGGCAAGGTGCTAAAGAACTCCTTCTGGGTTGACATGAGTGGAGATGGCGGCGGCTTCTTCTCATGAGATAGTTACCACAAAATTTGATGAATTAGGCATGTACTAGCTGGAATTAGACATTAATGGGGACTGCCTAGTCCTTGAACTTGCTCCGATCTCATAATTAGATCTTGGATTGGACTTATTAGTCCTTTTAGGGCACATGGAATTAGAACTTAGAGGAAGACGAAGTATTATGTTGGTCATTTTTAATTAGATAACCTTGCAAGAATTCCCTGGTTAGAAAATCTGGCAAAAAATCTTCAAATCCTTTAATATATTTAATATCAAAATCAAAAACTGACAAACTAGCTTGCCATCTAGCAAAAATTTGTTTTGAAACCAGGTTTTTCACATCCTTTTCCAAAATCTCTTTGGCTTATTTGCAATCAATTTGAAGTGTAAAATGCTGGTTTATCAAATCACTTTGAAATTTAGTGATGCAAAGGACTATGTTGAGCATTTCTTTTTTGACAGTAGAATATTTTCTCTAGGTTTCATTCTAGGTTCCTGAGGTGAACCGAATTATCTCATCTTTCCCATCTCTTCTTTGTTTTAGGATTCCTCCATATCCTATTTCACTAGCATCAGTTTCCACTATCTTTTGGGGATTTTGGATGAGGGATATTGAGGCAGGGAAGGGTTTTTACCCTTTGTTTAATCTTTCTCACTATTTGAGTGAACTGTTCGCTCCATTCTGGAGGATTCTTCTTCAATCGTTTTTCAAGTAATTGGCGGTCTTGAGCTATTCCTCTATAACAGTATGCTACATAATTTAGACTGCCTAATAATCTTTGAAGTTGGGTTTTATCTTTGATTTCATCAGAGAATTTATCAGCAAACTCCATCACTCTCTGGATGGGCGTTATTGTTCCTTTAGATATCTGGAATCCTAAAAATCTAATCTCTGTTTGAAAGAGTTTCATTTTCTTAGTTTTCTTAGCAGATGCTACTAATCCATTTTCTTTCATCACCTAGAGGAATATATTCAAGTGTTTCTAGTGGATCTTTATAGATGAAGAATAGATTAATACATCATCAATATATACTATTATAAATTGAGTATAGGGGGTGAATATTTCATTCATAGTTCTTTGAAATTCAGACGGGGCGTTCTTTAGCCCAAAAGGCACTACATTCCACTCATAGTGGTCGAAAGGCACTATGAATGTAGTCTTTTATTTGTCATTTTCTTCTATTATAATCCGCCAATAACCTGATTTTAGGTCAAATTTTGAGAATATTTTTGCATCATATAGACGGTTTATTGAGGGGTTTGTAATTTATTACGAGTCTCAGTACTCCTCTTTCTATTTATGCTGCGTTTTCTACATAGAAAGCAGGGCAGCTCCAAGGGGATTTGTTTGGTCTGATTAGACCCTTCTCTAATAAATCTTGGATTTCTTTCTTACGGATTTCCAATAATCTGTTATTCACCAGTCTTCGGGGGAATTAGAGGTGGTCCTAAATAACTTCTTCATCTTATCCTTTTACTTTACCAAATATGGTTAGTCAACTTTCACGACCTTCACTCTCTTCGGCTTACAACGCGACTACAACTTTGGCTCAAGGGTTATAGTCTTGGTAAAACTGACAGGTGTTTAGGTTGTCTGACTGAGGTTCTAGCCATGATATGTACATATCGGATTGTATCTACCAATATGACATGATACAATCTAATACAAAGGTGGCATATCCTGTATCTGTGGACATGGATACTGATACAATACACCTTGTATTGAGAGTATGATATCAATACTTTAACTACATAATCGAATTACTCCTTCATTTGTGAAATTTGGTTATAATGTCCATATTTTCTTTTGTATGTATTATTGGTTGATTTGGTGTAATGAAGGTTTTTTTTTTCGAAAATGGTGTAAGGAGGGTTTTGATTGTTCAAAACTCTTTTCATACCATATCTTTTCTGCATCATAGATTTTCCTGTTTAATGAATGAATGAGGGCTTTTCTATAAAAAAATAGAAAGAATAAATCCATAAAAATTTATTTTTAAATCACAAAAATTCAAATATGCATTACATTTTTTTAAATTCCATAGTTCATTGAACATTTTTATTCCAAATAAATAATGATTTGAAAATAAGAGGGGCGAAAAGGGACGGGGAGAGAGAGAGTTTAAAACAAGCCAAAGTTTCATTAGTAAGCTAATCAAATACAAAACCTCACTACATACCAATTGGTCAATTTTGCTCTCATATTTGTTATTATATATAAAACTAACTATAACTAAGAGGATCGGACAAGAAAGAAAAACAGAAAGATTAAGGAGGAAGAACATATTTGTATTGCAATTTGCAACTATAGGCACATTAATAAATTAAAATATTAAGAAAACTAAAAAAAGGTAAAAAGAGTCCGAGAGAAAGAGAGAGAGAGTACTTGCAGCGATCGATGGGTGTAATCTAATTCTCAGAGAAGAGCGCGAGAAATATTTGGAGAGAGAGAGAGAGAGAGAGAGAGAGAGAGAGAGAAAATAAAAGAGGAAATGCTGAGAGCGAGACAGAGAGAGAGACGAAGTTCGGAAGCGAAATCGAACAAAGACTAATCGAAGGAAACTTGCGAGGATTCGACCGAAGTCTTTGTAGACGTGTTTCTGAATCTTAAATTTTTCTCGGTCTCAGAGAGCTCGAAAAGGTGAGGTTGAATTATTCAAACCATGATTCTCATCTTTAGAAGCTTAAATCTTTGCTTGTTTGTTGTTTTTTCTGTTTGTTTCTGTTCTCTGTAAACCAAAATTCGAACTTTCGCTCGAACCCTCGAACTCACTCGCAACTTAATTCTTTCGTGATCCGTGTTGGTTAACTTGGTTTGGAGATCTCAGTGCACTGAGAGAATTTGGATTACTGTTCTCTTCTCGAATTGTGAAGAAATGAAGGTTTTTCTGGACTTACAGAGAGGTGTATTTCTGGGTTTTTGCAGTTTGCGGCTGGCAAGAAAACAGGGTTCTTAAAGCGAGGCTTTGGTAATTAAAAGTTAGGGTTTTAATTTCTACGGATCGGAATTTTAAGTTTTGATTGCAGGGTTTTGGAGGGATTGAGTAAAATCTGTGTTCAGTGAGATCTCTACTTGCGGGCTCTATTTTCCGTTTCCTAGGGTTCACGTTTTTGAAGATGAGATTGGTTTCTACATTGTCTATCAGGCGTGTGGAGAATTTCGGGGATGGTACAGGTGTACGCAGGAACCGGTATTGGAAACGCAGCAAACCCTAATTCGTTTGGAAAAGGACTTGGCTTTCTGGGTTTTGTATTTGGACAGGAAGATTGATGATTTAGGCGTTGTTTATGGACTCTATGTATTGAGAAATGCAACCTTCACAGCAGCACTCTCGGATCAATCTTGCTGATTTGAAGGCTCAGATAGTGAAGAAGCTTGGGCCCGAGAGATCAAGGCGGTACTTTTATAATTTGAATGGACTATTGAGCCAGAAGTTAAGCAAGATTGAGTTTGATAAGTTGTGTTACCGGATTCTTGGAAGAGAGAATCTCCCTTTGCACAATCAATTGATCCGTTCAATTCTGAAGAATGCTTGTATTGCAAAGGTTCCACCACCAGTCCATGGGAAGGAAGTTCAGAAATCCAGAAGAGCAACAGGAAAGAAACCTCCTTCAAGAGAAGATTTGCATGAGCAAGGTGGGCCGTCTCCAATTCCAACTCAGCCTTCAACTCCAACTCCAAAAATTTGGGCAAATGGGGGTGTTGTGCCAACATCTCCTCCAAAGATCCGGTCTGGGATTCATGACCGGAAACTCAAAGATCTCCGTAGTCCTCTTGGACCAAATGGGAAGATAGACTTTGCTTCCCAACAGTTGATCAATGCAGATGATAATAGTAATAAAGTTATTACAGAAAATGGGGATTTCAATCTGTGTGATTTGTGGAGACCAGTGCAAAATCATCAGGGTCTTGCTGAGCAACCTCAGAATGAGCTGGAGGTTTCTCTTCAGCACCCTCCAAAAAGATCACGAATAAACAGATCACCGGATGATCTGGTTTCTGTACATAGCAAGGGCCAGAGCCAGATTGATGTGGTTGTCGTCGAAGATGGGGAAGAGGTGGAGCAGGCTAACAACTCCAACTCTACTAGAAGTCCACTCCAGGCTCCCCTTGGGATTCCATTTTGCTCAGCTAGTGTAGGTGGGGCACACAGGGCTATGCCAGTGCCTAGCAGTAGCTTTCCTACTTTTGACAGTGGTGAATTGTTTGATACAGAGATACTGAGGAAACACATGGAGCAGATTGCAGGAGCACAGGGCCTTGAAGGGGTCTCTACAGATTGTGCTAACTTGTTAAATAACGGGCTGGATGCATACTTGAAGCGGTTGATAAAGTCTTGCATTGAGCTCGTTGGGGCAAGATCTGGATATGAGCCAACAGTGCATCCTGTCCAGAAGCAGCATCACCATGGTAAACTCATTAATGGTGTTTTGCGAGGTCATAATCCACAAATGCAATATAGCAGTGGATCCATAGAAGGCATGCAAGAACAGAGAACACGGTTTCCGATATCTCTGCTTGATTTCAAGGTTGCAATGGAGCTAAACCCACAACAACTTGGAGAAGACTGGCCATTGCTAATGGAAAAAATATGTATGCATACATATGAGGAGTAAAACACCTGAAACAAAAATTGGTCCCAACTGATGGTTGGGTGGGCCCATACTGATTCCTGAGTCTTGAAGATCATGGATGGACATTTCCAATGCAGTGAGTACCATGTTGTGGCCATGATGGACGAGATTACTCCCCCAGGAAAAATCTTTATTAAAAGATTAAATTGGAGCAGGGAACCTCTATATTCTCTTGCTGCAGGGCCTCACACAACCAGGATTACATTTAACAGCAATCATTCAAAAGGGAATTCCAAGAAAAAGATACCCGTGATTGGTTGCACTGTTGTATGTTTAGCATTCATGTTGGTTGTTTCCTGCCATCACCGCAAAATCTCAAGATGTTCTGTAATTTACAGCCAATTAAGAGGAAGTTTAAGACCAATTTTGCAGAAATACTTTTGTGATAGTGTGGTAAAAGGTAAAATCACATAATGTAATGATGGCAGTGTTGCGGTGTATGTATTATCAAATCTGAGCATTTATTGATTTCTCAATATTATAGCATGTTACCAACCCATGAATTGTTTTTCTTGAATTTTAAATTTGGGTGTTTCTTTTAATTGATGCATGAGAGGCCAAAACCCCTGAAGTAATAGCATCTTGTCTATTATGTAGGGAGTTGACCTTCTGTAATGTGCGATTTTGCAATACTAATTAGATCTAATTGGACCTATTGCCGTTTCTTTGGTTGTGAATATTCAGGCCATGCAAATATTTATTGGACAAGGAACATGCATTTTAAGGAATTAGAGGCATACACAGCACAAAACTCTTGTGTGAATATTCAAGCAATTTAAATATTTATTGGGCAAATAATTTTACATATAAAAAAATATTGGACAAATAAAATGCTGTATTAGGGCAAAGGAAAATAAATGAGTGGCATGTGCAAGAGGAGAGAGGAAAAAGTAAATGGACTAAAATTTTGGGATGGTTGTCTTGATGCTATATTGGCATCATATAGTATTAGTTGTGGAAAATTACTATTTTTTATTTCTTTATTTGGGTGTGAAACTGCTATATCACTAATGACCTTCTGAAAACCATAAACTTTTAGATATTTCTTTTTTCCTCAATGATAAGGCTGATTGCACATAGAAAAACTTTCTTGTAGAAGTTTGTATGGCCATTAGTCACAGTTATGTACTAAATGTTTGTGATACTTTGTTGTATATAACTTAAGTATCACCTAAAAATCCTAAACAGAAAAAAGAAAAAGAAACACACATGGGACTTTATAAATGCTTCCTTCTTTTTCCTTTCATTTTTTGGAAAGTTTATATTATTTGAATATCAATATATAAGGTCTACTGCGTGGACAATTTGTTTCACAGGAGCCATGATAAAAACACAAGTTAAAGCTAAAGGTACAAGATTGTTAGGAAATATGGATTGAGTATATGGTATACCTCTCTCCCAATGCATAATTCTTATTTCATAGTTCTTGCATTGTTAAGACACATGTAACAATGCTCTTGACATAATGTTCAGTTTCTCACTAGGACTGGGGCCATTCACTTAATATCTTTTACAGCAATTTTAGCTTTGTTGATCATGCCTATGCCTGTGGTGTCTATTTTTGTGTTTTAAACATGTTCCTTGGTGTGTTTTATGGTTATGTTTTGTTGGTTCATTGATCACTTTTTCTATGTACACTTTTGTGTTTCAAAGATGCTAGCTCACCAATGTTATCACCCTAGCAGAGTAGAAAATAAAATAGAAAGGCAAAAAACAGGTGCCTTTCTTACTTTTCTATCTGCAAAAGGCACTTATGGTAACCTAGCAATAAGAGGAGAAAATTTGGATTTCGTAGACATTGAAGGCAAGCTTATTCAAAGTTAGGAGCCATTTTTACCATTATAGTTGCTTCTTTTCCACTTTTTTCTTTTTTGTATCTATATCTTTTACTCGTACTGAATCCTGTTAGGCTCTCTTCTGTAAATGGTAAGCATTTTTGACTTAGTCTGTTCTAATGAAGTTGAGAAAAATAGACTAGTCGCTGATAAAAAATAAAAATAATAATAGACTGGTCTATGTCAGTATTTTACATAATGATTCTAACTTCCTTATTGTCTTCTCATTATGAAAGTTTGTACAGTTTTCTATAGATTATTGACTATTTGTAGTTGGTAACAACTCAAATTATTGTTTTTCTCTTTTGTATTTTCAGTTGGCATTAAATTTTGGTGCTGTTTGGCAAGTCTTTTTAAAAAGATCTTCCAGCAGCCCAGATGGCCAAAAGACAAAGACTGACATGTGGCTTGGTCTATACCGGGCTTTTAAAAATGCATTTAGAGGCTATTTATCACACAGAAACACCAGAAACTTCCCGAAATTCGGTGTTTTTGGTTTTTTGGGTCTTTCTGCTCACACGTCTTCTAGGCTTACCAGCTTTTGATTATCAAGTGGAGAAGACCGCATGGAAAGACTTGCCAAACGCCGCCTTTGTTTACGGAAGAATCTTTTCCTCTTCCATCTTTTTCTTTTACATATTTTTTTCTTCCCTCATTGTTTTAATTATTATTTTTCTTCTTTAACTCTTATCTTATTAGGTTTTGTTTCACCCACTGTGGTTGTTTCTTTTTGTTTGAAAGTTTATTTTCCTTACTGTCAACTCCTTCCTTTTCCAGGTTTTGTTTCACCTATAAACTATTGGTGGATTTATACACTTTTTTTTTTTACCATTTTGGAAGTTTGTATAGTTTTGTTTATATGATTGAATAGGTTTACATGTGTTGCAACACTTGAAACAAAAAGTAAACTTAACAATAAAGATACATTGAATACTAGATGGACAATAAAATTATGGTTGAATACCAGAAGCAGCTGTTGTGTCCTTGGGGCTTGCCTTTTGAGGCCAGTCTGTTGTATCATGGTTCTTTCAGTTTCTCTTTAATGAAATCTATTTGTTATAGAAAAAAAGTTCTTTGTGCACCCATTTTTGCATTGGTCAAGTATGAATAATATTATAGAGGTTAGGTCATAAGTTTAGATGCAGTTTGGTATCAACATAGAAGATGGATACTGCAAAGATAAAATGAAGTTTTTCAAAAGCTTTTTTTTTTTTAATATATTAAGTGGGTAATTGTATTTCTACGCTATACATTAGCTATACATTATCTATTCCTTTGTTGACAGTTTGGAAAACTTAGCTTCTTTTACTAGAGAGCATCCTTGTGCTGATCAATTGAAATCAAGGTTTTCAGTTTCCAAGCAGGTGTGTTATGTGCAGAGGAAAATAGAAGCCATTTGTTCATTTGTTCAAGTGTGCAGTGCTAAGTCCATCTAATTTTCTGGAGATGTTTACGAAATGGCCAAACCTATCAGGTAGTAAAAAAGCTAAGATTGTCTTGAATATGATTCCTTTTGTTGTCTGCTGGGGCATTTGGAGAGAAAGAATCAGGGGAATATTTTTAGAAGTCAAGACAAGAGGTTAAACTAATTCTAGATCTTGGTTTCCTTAGTTGTAGAGTACTTGCTCATTTGAAATTTAAAAATCTAAGTAGATGTGACATTGGGGAGAAGCTTTGGGAAAAATTAGACCATTGTACGAAGATTGTTGAGATATTTTGAAATGGGAACTAATGGAAGTTTCAATGAGTTCTTTGATAGAGGGATCATCATTCTGGGACTAAACATTACCTTCTTAGCTTTGATTCCTAAAAATCCTGGAGCCAATTACCCTGAAGACTTTAAACCCATAAGCTTGGTCATAACCTCTATAAATTCATTGACAAAGTTTTGTTCTTGAGGCTTAAAATGGTCCTTCTTTCCATTACCACACCAAATCAGGGTGCCTTTGTTTAGGGTAGACAGATTATGAATCAATCTCTTAGCAAATGAATGTGTGTAAGGGAAGAGAAGATCAAGAACCAAGGAGTGTATCGATACATTGTGAGATGTGGGTTCAGGGATAGGTGGTGTATCCATACGTCTCATTACTAGGTGTTAGTGAATGTAACAGTGGTGGATTTTGTATTGAAGATGATGTGATTGTATGTATCTTGGGCTTGCCCTTCCACCTTTGGAGGCAAGAAGTGGTTGAATCTATAACCCAGTTGTGTGGAGGGCGACTCACTGGTGTCTTCTGGGGGGTTCTCCACTCAGCTGCAATAATATTAAGTGGAGTAAGGCCAGAAGATCTGCCGAGGAAAATAGATTTAAGAGTGGAGGGCTGCTTCTACTCGATTTGGCTGGCTTCCTCCATAGAAGCAGGCCTGTGGAAGGAGGATGAAAGAGTGGAAGAAGCTTCACCAAAAAGGGTAAACAGGAGCTGATGGGGCTGGAAGGTATGCTGCAGATGGAAGATCAAAAGAGTGGCAAACAAGGTAACAAGGTGGCGTGTAGCAGGTCTTATGCACAGGTGGTCAAAGGTGGCAGCTATTTGATTCAAAAATTATCCAAAGAAGGGGGGTTGGTAGGTCTGAACCAACCTGAGCCAAGAAAGGAGGGAGCTGATCCATCCTTATTTGGATATGGGTGTGATGAATTAAGGGATCATGTGCTGGACGTATCTGGTCTTATTAGGCATCTGATTTTAGCAGGGCCCACGGGTAACAATGGGCCGAGGCAAGCTGGGCTTAAGATCGCCCAACCTGGGTCAGGTGAGTGCTTAAAAGCTCACATGATTGAAGGTAAGGTGGGCTCAAAGGGTGAGACACGTGAGTCACTTAAAACTCACATGTATAACAGGGTTGCAGCTTCGATAGATGGTAAGAAACATCTATCATCTTCTTCCTCGACTTCTTCCTGTTGACCGAAGGATACAGGTGCAGGTTCAGCTTGGACTGGCTCTCTACAGTGGATTTCAACGCAGAAACTAAAGTCGTTGTCGCCTAATAGACGCAACCCAAGGTCTATTAGCGCAGCGATCTTGAATCCTTAGCAGATGGCGACTGGTCTGAGGATGAAGAAAGTGACGAATCAGGTTCTGTTGACACAGTCAGTTTGGGTAGTGTTGATCTGCATCAAAATGGGAATTTCATGGAAGAGGAAAGCTTTAATACAGAAACCTTATTTCTGGAAGGAGATAAAGGGGCTGGACATGGAGAGAGTGTGGATTGATTGCTTGGGTATGAAACTGTGCACTCCATCTCTTCTTCCATGGAGGGGGCCGTTCCAACTTCTCAGTTTTGTCAAGAAGTTAGTAAAGGGGAGCAGGACTCTGCAAAGGAAATCTGCGAGGATAACCCAGAAAGGACAATACAGGGACAGGCTTCTTCAGCAAATAGACTAGCCAAGGGAGACTACTTGTCCATACACGCTTCGCAGCAAACTCCAACAAGGGGAATAGCAGCAACGCCCTCATGTTCTAATCCCCATCTAAAAAGTTTTCGTACTGCCCAGTCAGCCCCTGCCTCTCCAGGTATTATTTTCCCTTGCGTTTTTGGTACTGGCTTGTGTGCTGAGCCTGTTGCAGATACTCCAACATCCCATCTTGAAAGGGGTAGTGGTGGTACAGGGGAAAGGAGAGCGGGGGGGTGGGGGCTGAAAAGGTGAAAGAAAAGAATGGAGCAGCAGTAGGTAAGGAGTAGGAAGAGGAGGTGGAAAGGTTCTGGAGATTGATTTGTGAGGAATTGGAGGAGCTTAGAAGAAGGGAAGGTTGTGGGGAAAAGAGTGATCAGAGGGAGGACTTGAGTAGTAACAAGGAAGAGGAGTTGAAAAAGGGAGATAGTGAGGGGACTGATCTATTTCCAAAATCTGAAGATAGAAATCGAACTGATGGCTTAGCCAAAGAAGAGGGTGGAGAGGAAATATCTCACAGGAAGGTGGAGGAAAAAAAGAAAAAGCAAAAAAATTCTGAAGTGGAAAGATTAATTTCTAACATTGAGGGTGACCTAGAGTTTAGCGGGAGGGGAGAGAGGATGAAGAATAACAGGTAAGAAGTGGGGTTGAGTACGGTTTTTGATTGAAGTGTTTCTATGAAAATTATAAGTTGGAATGTGAGAGGGTTGGGGAGTGCAAGAGGAGAGCGATAAAGGATTTGCTGAAGAGGGAAAAACCAGAAATTGTGATCTGCAAGAGACAAAATTGTCAGAAATGGATGGAAGGTGGGTCAGAAGTTTTTGGAGATCAAGGGGAGTAAGCTGGTCTTCAGCTTCGTCATGGGGAGCATCACGGGGTATTGTCACAGTGTGGAAGAATGAGGTAGTAGAACCGGTGAAACAACTAATAGGTAGGTTCTCGGTCTCAATCAAATTTAAGAATGTGAAGGATGGATTCATTTGGGTGTTAACTAATGTTTATGGTCCTGACAATTATATAGAAAGAAATTAACTGTGGGAGGAGTTGTCTACAATACAAGATTTATGGGATGGTCCTTGGTGCCTGGGAGGGGATTTTAATGTCATAAGATTCTTTGAGGAAACAACTAACCCTTCTCAGTTAATTACAACAAACATGAGGAAGTTCAATGCTTTTGTAGAAGAGTGCGAACTAAAGGAAATCCCTCTCTTGCAAGCTAGGTTCACTTGGTTTAACTTTCAAGAAAACCCCTTATGCTCAAAATTGGACAGGTTCCTTTTCAACCTAGCCTGGGAAGGTCACTAGGGAACCTTAAGTGTTCAGAGCCCTGCTTAGGGTCACTTATGACCATTTAGATTTGAAAACATGTGGTTAACACACCTAGAATTTGGGGAAAAAGTAAAGGAATAATGGAATGAAGAGATAAGGGGGGTAAAGTAGAAGGGGGGATAAGGTTTCATAAGAAGCTACAGAGGTTAAGATCCAAGTTGAAGGAGTGGAATAGGGATCATTTCAGTAGAATTGAGGAACAAAAATTGAGTTTAATATCTCGGATTGAGGAATTGGATGAAAAGGAAGCTCAAAGGATCATGGATGCACATCATAGGGAGATAAGAAGTCAATTGAAAAAGGACTTGGAGGTTATCTTACTTAGAGAGGAGGTTTGTTGGAGACAAGTCAAGACACCAGTGGATTAAGGAAGGTGATGGAAACACTAGATTCTTCCATGATTTGGCAAGTGGAAGAATGCGGAAAAACTTTGTGGCCAAATTAGAGGTAGAAGGTGAGGTGATTACAAATCAGGATGAAATAGCCACAACCTTTGTGACCCACTTTAAATCCATTTATAGAAGGCCTCTGAATGAAAGATTGTCTATGAAAGGGTTGGATTGGCCATTTTGGGAGAGGAGAAAGTGAGGTGGTTGGAAAGAAGATTTGAAGAAGCTGTAATTAAGAAGGCAGTGTTTCTGATGGGATCTAAGGCACCTGGACCGGATGTTTTTACAATGACATTTTACCAAGATTGTTGGGAAGTACTGAAGGATGATTTGGTTGAGGTTTTAAGGAATTTGCAGACAATCATATAGTGAGTAGGGGTGTCAACGCTACTTTCTTGGCCCTTGTCCCTAAGAAAGCTGATGCTAGTCATCCGAAAGATTTCAGACCAGTTAGCTTGGTGATGAGCCTCTACAAAATTCTAGCTAAGGTTCTATTTCTGAGGCTTAAAGAAGTTATCCCCTCCTTAGTCAGCCAAGCCCAAGGGGCCTTCGTACAAGGAAGACAAATAATTGACCAAATTTTGATTGCTAGTGAAAGTGTGGAGGATTTGTGGAGACTTGATAGGAAAGGCTTTGTGTGTAAGTTGGATATTGAAAAGACTTACGACATGATGGACTGGAAGTTCCTTAGTGAAGTCTTAAGAAACTGTGGCTTTGGTGAAAAGTGGTGTAATTGGATCTTAGGTTGTGTTAGTTCCTGTCACTATTCAATCCTGGTGAAGCTAGCAGGGGTATTAGGCAGGGGGACCCTCTCTCACCTTTTCTTTAATTCTTTTCACCTGTGCTTAGTCGTTTAATCTCTAAGGTTGATAGAGAAGGTGTAGTTAGAGGGTGGAGAGTTGGTAGAAATGAGACCCCAATTACCCATCTTCAGTTTGCAGATGATATCTTAATCTTTTGTGAGGGGGCTGAGATTGAGAGGGTGAGAAGGTTAAAGGTGCTGATTAGAGACTTTGAAAGTGTTTCTAATTTGAAAATCAATTTTGAAAAGAGTTGCACTGTAGGGGTTAATTTTATTGCAGACTGCTTAGAGTGCTCTATGTCTACTTGGCCTTTGATCTATTTGGGGCTTCCTCTAGGAGAAAATCCTTGGGAGAGTAGGTTCTGGTGCTCAGTTGTAGAGAAGTTTGAGAAGAGATTGGCTTTATGGAAAAAAGAACTACATTTCTCTGGGGGGAAGTATCACCTTAATAAGAGCTACACTTGCATACCTTCCAACATACTATCTCTCTGTCTTTAGGATCCCAACTAGGGAAGCTAAGAAGTTGGAAAAACTATTGAGAGACTTTCTTTGGGAACCAGGAGAAAATAAGAAAGATCATTTAATTAAGTGGGAGGTGGTGTGTAGGAGTAAAGAGGAAGGGGGTTTGGGATTAGGGAACTTAATTCAGAAAAATAGATGGGATACTGGGGAAGTGGCTGTGGAGGTGGCATTTAGAGAGAGTTAGATTGTGGCATGAGGTGATTGGAAACATACATGGATGCTCAGAGAATAGATGGGATACTGGTTTATCAAGGTGGGCAGCTTCGGCAACCCCTTGGAAGGCAGTGCACAATATTCTTCCTCAGCTCCTCAATCATATCAGGTATGATGTGTGTGATGGCAACTCCATCCTCTTTTGGGAGGACATTTGGGTTGGAGATGTTCCCTTGAAAACCCTTTTCCCCTCCTTGTTTTCTGTTTCTCGGTACAAAGAAGTTGTTTCCAAATTTCACTCCTCTTTGGAAAGCCCTTGGGCTCCTACTTGGGATTTTGGGTTCCGTAGAGGCTTAAGGGATGAAGAGATTGGGTGCTTAGTCAATTTACTTTGCCTTCTTGAGAAAGTTTGTTTGAACCCCTTTGAACCTGACAAAAGAATCTGGACACCTCGTTCGAAAGGATTATTCTCTTGTGCTTTTTTCTTCAAATCCCTTTGCTGATTTAACCCTCAGCAGGTCTTCCTTGTTAAGGAAGTTTGGTGCAGACCTGTTCCCTCTAAGATTTTGGCTTTTTGCTGGGAAGTGTACTATGGGAAAGTAAATACCTTGGACAATCTACAAAAGAGAAGACCTTCTCTCTGTATTTCCCCAAACTGGTGCATCCTTTGCAGATTTCAGAGTGAGGACTGTTATCATTTGCTAATTTCTTGTTCCTTTACTGTAGAGTTATGGGATTGGCTTCTCTCTTTGTTTGGGAGCAGTTGGAACTTGCCAGCAGATTTAAGATTGCTTTTTGATCCCTCTACTTTTGTTTGGCAGCAGAAAAGGGGTAAAATCATGTGGAGGTGTGCAAGAGCTGCATTGATATGGGCAATTTGGGAAGAAAGGAATGCTAGAACGTTTTTGGAGAAGGAAAGGAACCTTCAAGAGGTTAAGGACTGTATCTTGGCTAGGGTGATTCATTTGCTGAAATCTTTGGACTTGTTCTACCAATTCTCCTTTAATGACATTTACAGGAGTTGGGCAGCAGTGGCAAGCTGTTCCACTTCCAAGACTAAAGTGAGGTCATCACCTCCTGCAGGTTTCTTGAAGCTGAATTTTGATGAAAGCAGTCTAGGAAACCCAGGTCCTTTTGGGTTAGGTGGGGTATTGAGGAATGAAGTCAGGAGTGTGATACTTATCTTCTCAAGTCCTTTAGGAGTGGGAGACTCTACTAGAGCAGAAATGCTTGCTACCCTACAAGGTGTACAATTTGCAGCTCAATTAGGGGTGCAACAACTAATAGTTGAAGGTGACTATAGTGAGGAAAATTGAAAAAATCATGAGGGATTTTCTTTGGGAGCTAGGGGAAAAAAGAAGGATCATTTGGTTAGATGGGAAAAGGTGAGGAAGTTGAAGGTGGAAGGGGGTTTGGAAATAGGTAATATTAGGATGAAGAATCAGGCTCTACTTTGCAAATGGCTTTGGAGGTTTCCAAATGAAAATGAGAAATTATGGCACAAAGTTATCGCAAGCATTCATGGCATGTCGAGCAACGGATGGGATGCTGGATGTCTCCGTAGGGCTACCCTGGCTGCTCCCTAGAAGGCCATCCATGATGTTCTCCCTATCTTCCTAAATCATGTCAGGTACGGCTTGTCTTCTGGTAGTAAAATTAGATTTTGGGAGGATGTGTGGGTTGGGGATACTCTTTTGGGTGAGAAATTTCCTTCTCTTTGTGATCTGTCTAGGTTCAAGGGTAGGTCTATTTCAGATTTCCTAAGTCAACCATCTCACCTTCCAGGGTTGAATTGGAACTTTGGCTTTAACAGGAACCTTAGAGAGTCTAAACTTCTTGCAGTGTCCGAGCTGTTAGGATTGCTGAATTCATTATTCTTGGGAGAAGGTGGGTCAGACTCTAGGATTTGGGGTCTTAATTCTGACGGGTCATTTTCTTGTAAATCCCTTCTACAATCGTTGGTTGCCACACCCTCTTCTCTTCCTTTCCCAATCAAAGAGATTTGGTGCCCTCCTACTCTCCCTAAAATCAGTGCTTTTTGTTGGGAAGTATTTCATGGTTGTATTAATACCTTTGATGTACTTCAAAGGAAAAGACCAAACTGGTGCTTGTCCCCCAATTGGTGTATCCTGTGTAAGTTGAGTGGTGAGATTGCTTTCCACCTTCTAATATCTTGCCCTTCTGTCAGTTTTATTTGGAATTGGTTTACTTCCCTTTTTGGGTGCAAGTGGTCTTCTCCTCACAGGGTGGAAAGTTTATTCAGCCCTAATGGTATTAGTGGCATGAAAAGGAGGGGTAGGATTCTATAGAGGTGTACTAGAGCAACAATACTTTGGATTGTTTGGGAGGAAAGAAATGATTGAACATTTGAAGGAAAAGAAAAATGCAAGGAAACTTTAGTTGAAACAACTACATCGAGGGTGGCACATTGGGCAAAAAGCTTGAAGCTGTTTTCAGCTTTTAAGGTTGGAAGACTTTTTCAGGGTTTGGGGACTTATTGCTGCCTCCTCATTTTCGAGACAACAGCTTTTGAGGCATGGTCTCCTCCAACAAATGGTTGGAAGAAGCTGAACTTTGATGGGAGTTGTGTGGGTAACCCAGGCCCTTTAGGCATTGGGGGGGGCATTAGAGATGAAAATGGAATCATTATTACTTGTACTCCGGTCCTGTGGAGCAAGGTGATGTGGCAAGGGTAGAGTTTCTAGCTGCAGCATATGGGGTTGAGAAGGCTAAAGAGTTGGGTATTAATAGACTGATCATCGAGGGAGACTCAAAAAACTGTGATAAGATGGTTGCAGAAAGGGGAAGGGGTGACATGGCAGTTGAGGAATGGGGTTGAGAAGGCTAAAGAGTTGGGTATTAATAGGCTGATCATCGAGGGAGACTCAAAAAACTGTGATAAGATGGTTGCAGAAAGGGGAAGGGGTGACATGGCAGTTGAAGAATGATTTCCGAAGACTTAAATGGATGTCAAGGAACATGTCAATCGAGGTGGGATGGGTTAGGAGATCTGCTAACAGTTTGGAAGATAGTTTAGCTAAGCAAGGGGTTCAAAAAACACATGTTTTGGGCACATTTGTAATTTTGTCCTGGGTCAGCTTACTAAAGCTGATTTCTTTCACAACTTCTTGTTGTATCCTAAAGTTTTCTAATTAGTGAAATCTTTTCAGAGTTATTGATAAAAAAAAAGACTCAAAGGTTGTAATAAGCTGGTTGCAGGACCCAGAGTCAGTAGTTTGGTGCTTTAGGAATGAAATTAAAAAGTTTAAGATGCTGACAAGAAACATGGACCTAAGAATACAATGGGTGGGGAGATCAGCAAATGCTACGGCGGATTGTCTAGCCAAGCAAGGGGCAGCTAGGGAAATTTTGTATTGGGCACAACTGTAACTTATTGCTTTTGTTTTCTTCTGTAGTGGAGAGATTGCAACTCGTGCCTCTCCAAGGACTGCTTGTATGTGCTAATATTTCCAAATTAATAAAAGGTTCATTTATTTATAAAAAAAAACAGTGGTGGATTTTTTCCTTGTGGAGGAATTAGGCAATATGATCCCTTATCTCCTTTCCTTTTAACACTCTGAGTCAATGCATTCAGTAGATTAATCCTATGTAAAGGGTAGAGAGAAGAAAGTTGTTTAAAGGATGGGAAGTAGGGAAGGAAAATGTGGTGATCACTCATTTACAGTTTGCAGTTGATATCATTTTTTTAATGGGATGAGAGTGTAGGAGTGATGAACTTTGGGTTAGGAATTTTAGTTTAGCTGTACAACTTTTTGGAAGAATTTCAAATCTTAATTTCAATTTTGAGAATAGTCTGTTTAGTGTGGGTGAATTTGGAGTAGGGGGAGGTGGAAGATTACGCTAGGATTATAGGTTGTGAGGTGTCATCTAGCCGCTATAATTTTTTTGACAAGTAAAAGAAATATTTCATTAAAAGTTAGAAGGATACAAACTAGGAGGGTGATAAGATATCACCAATCAACAGCAACAAAAACAAAAACTACCTATCTTCAGTTATCCAAATTACAATTTTGTAAACCCACTCCCTCCCATAAGCTTTATCTAGAGTCATCTCACTTGACCTGAGAAAACTCAGCAAAAAAAGATGAACAAAACCAATCCACGATGGAAATACCAATGGCCAGTTGGCCACCACCAGAGTGCCTGCTTTCAATCCTTGTCTTCAAGAAGTTTTCCCTTCCTTTGCCATCCTGATAATCCAGCAAATAGCAAGTGAAGACAGCTCCAAAATCCTTTGACCATCACCCCTCCTCTATATCTTCGCCAAGAGGAAAAGTTCTGAGAGAGCAGCCACAATCTGACTCAACCTCCACTACCATCCTGTCCATTTCTTCCAAAAACCCTTCACTCTTCTTCAACCAAGTCTTCTTCCCTCTCTACTCCTTCCTCCCAAACTTCACCCCCCTCCCCAATAACATTTTTCCTTTCTTTCTTCTCTTCTGTTCCTTTTAAACTGCTCAATTGCCCTTCTAACCACCCTCTCCCCTCCCAAACCCCTAACATTCCAGGAAACCAGCCTCTTTCTCACTATCCCTCCTACTGTCCACCTGTTACTTTCTTCCATCAACCCCATTATTCTTCAATCCATTCGTCTTCTCTCTCTTCTCCTTCCTCCCATATTTCTCCTTCCCCAAATGTCTTTTTCTTATTCTTCTCTTCTACTTCTCTCGAACTGCTCTATTGCCCTCCTAACCACCATGTCCCCTCCCAAAAAGAAAAAGGCCAAGCGACTTTCCCACTTCCACTTGTCTCTCCACTAGCTTCTCAATCTCCACTCTCTTCTCCCTTGATTCTCCCTCTATTGGAATTTCCTTCTCCCCGAAACCCACCTCCACCTCACTCCCCTCTTTTAAGCCCACTTTCGAGATCTCTAACTCTTTCCCTCTCCCCTCTCTCACTCCCTTCCCCCTTGTCTCTTTGATCGCTTGCCCTCTTTTTTCTGTTATATATCTTTTTCTGCTGCTCTCCACTATCTTATAAAGTTTGCATCTTTTTCTTTCTTTTATTTACCCTCTCTCCCTCCTCTCCCCAACTCTCCGCTCCTTCCTTTTCCTACTAACTTCTTCCATTGTTTTTGAATCACAAAGGGGAATCACACTTACCTCATTATTTAGATAGGCAACGATTTCTAGAATTCTTGATCTAGCCTCAGTGTTCTCTCTAATTTCTATCGGTGATGATTGCCCTGTTTTGTCAGTATTCTCTCTCCCTACTTTTGATCACCGAAACCCTTAACTGGAGAAGTGCATTGGCTTGGGATCAAACTCTTGCAACTTTACCTCCTCAACACACACTGACGATCCTCTGGTTTGCAGGTTGGTTGCAAATTCAGTCTCCTTCTTCCCTTGTACAGTCTTGCCTTCATCTATCATAACACTCTTCTTTCTTTTTATCTTGTAGTCAACTGTACCCGCTCGTCTGAAAACCTCTCCCAGGCCACCACTTTTTTTCTAACTTTTCTTTTATTCCTTATAATCGAACTATGTTTAGTTTTCCAAAAATACTCCTCATTACTTGCAACCGTTTGATCTAATTGGGCTTCTTAATTTCTTTACTGAAAATTTTCGAACAGCGGTCCCCACCATTGAATTCTCTTGGCCAATGTGGCTCCTTACACTTCTTCTCCTCTACGTGAACCACTTCCACCCTTCCACCTAGATTTGAGTTGGCCATGTACCCCACTCTTGGATTCTCCAACACCATGTCATTCTTTTCTCCTTCCTCTTCTCCCTCGCCCCCGATTTTTCGTGTCCTTCTCCTCCCCTGCCTCCTCCTTTGCTTTGCTGCCTGAAGTCTTTGTTTCCAAACCCACCCCCCTCCTTGGTCTGTAAGAGTAAAAAACACAGAGGCCTATGCTGGGGGAAGCCTTTCTCAAATCGTGGTTTCCTTTGCTTTATACCCTCTCTAACTTGAAAGGTGAAATTGTATCCAGATTGGGAAGCCTTTCTCCTGATGGTTTGTTCATTTGTGCTTCCTTTTTCAGTAGCCTCACTCTACCCAACTCCCTAGGGGTAGACTTCCTAATAAAAGAAATTTGGAGTAAGCCTATTCCACTTAAGATTTAAGCTTTCTGCTGGGAAGTTTTCCTTGGTAAGATAAATACTTACAGTATGCTACAGAGAAGGCCTAATGTTTGCCTCTCTGTGCAGGTTTAGTAGTGAATCCTTATCCCATTGATTAATCTCCTGTTCTTATGTGTATTGCATTTGGGAGTTTTTTTTTTGTTCCTTCTTTGGTTGCAGGTGCGATCCCTCTCAAGATGTGGTTAGTATCTTCAATCCTAACTTCTTGAGACAACCGAAGAAAAGAGGGAGAATATTGTGGAGATCAGGAAAGCCAGCAGCAATTTAGGTAATTTGTCAGAGAGAAATGTGAGAATATTCAATGGAAAAAGTAGATCAATGGAAGAGGTAATTCATAGCATAAAGAGTAAGGTTGCACATTGGGTAAAGTTGGAGGAAAGCTTTTAGGTCTTCTTAGTGAATGAAATATTAAGTGCTTTGATGGGAATTGGTCCAGGCATTGTAAAACCTATTCTCGTAAGAAGGCCAACAGACAGATTCTGATTTCGCATGGAGAAGACTCTTGGGACTTGGACTGATCTGGTCAGGGGTATTTTTGTCATTTTGACCAGTCCCATGTGGGCTTGGGCTATTGCATTTTGTTCCTCTAGCTTAATAGTGCTTCTCTTTCAATTTTTAGTTTATTTGCATCAGTAGGTAGAAAGTTATTATGTTTCTTGATGCACAAGACAATGAATGGCTTTTTTGTAATTATATGGTGAACAGTATTCCGGGCCACCCAAGTCACTCTATAAATAGATGTATTCTCTTCCTTTTGAAGCTATGAAGATTTCTTTAGAGCTCTTTTGCAAGTTTGCTGTATGGAGTGATTCCTACAAACCCTAGAGTGATTCTAGGACCTTTGGAATGATTCCTTGGGATTTCTCTCTCTTCTCTTCCTCTACCCTTCTCCTCTCTCTCTCTTCCTCTCTCTTTCTGTCTTGTGATAGTTTGTTCCAGCCCTACTGCATCAGTTTGGTATCAGAGTTGTTGCTTGCACTTATTAATCGAATAGACACCCTAGAAGCTCAAGTCATAGTGTTGACGGAAGACTAAGAAGAGAAAAACAATACTGGTGTTCCACATGGAAGAGCTGAAGCAGAGGGCTCTTACACCAATAATCTTGTTGGTCAACATGTGAACCACCCACTAAGGACTTCCATGATGCCCCTAAGGTCTCGAACTCTACAAACTCAAGGTACTTTAAATGATTTATATGATGAGTTGGTGGAGCATTCTGAGACTAATATCGATGACTATTGGGATGATATTACTAGTAAAGTGAAGCTAGAAGTTCCTGGTTTTGGTAGAACTAGAGGACTTTGATTAGTTTGATATGTTAGATGAGAGACAAGTTAGATTTGCTAAACTTAAACTTGTAGACTGTTGAACAAGAGAAGAGAGGAGGAAGAGAGAAAGAGAAGAAGAGAAGAGAGGAGAGGCGAGAGGACTGAATACCTCAAAAGAATGCTTCAGGCGAGAGAAGCAGTTGTTATTTATACTATACTGGTCGTACAACATAAAGAATGGAAAAATTACAGAAATACCCCTGCGGTACTAAACCTGTATACAACAACATCTGTCAACATAGACCATGCAAAAGTATGGTGGAGTGTGGAGAACAGATTTTAGAATATGAGTAAGCGTCCTATCACCCGTTGGGAAGATATGAAGCATTACTTGGAGGAGAAATATTTGCCTAATGACTTCCAAGATGCTCTTCATGATAAGATGATGACATTGAGGCAAGGCAACTTATCTGTGTCTGAGTACATGCAAAAGTTTGATGAGCTTACTATTAGATGTTAGTCTACAGAAAGTGAGAAGCAAAAATTAGCCCAGTTTCAAAATGGTTTAAGGGCTGATATTCAAAGTGAAATGATGACTGCACGAATTCATGATGTAGATGATGCTTTTCATGTGACTCTTAAAATAGAGAAGAGCTTAAGCAAATGAATAAGAGGTTTGGCATTCAAGCTCGGGAGGCAACAACATGTAAGTGTTTAAATGAGGGTAGCCACTAGACCTACATCTCATAATGCTGTTCCAATAAGGTATAATGGTTCCAAGTATCAGGGAGCTGATAACGAGGGGAAGAATATCATGATTGATTCTAATAAAAGGGGAATAACATAAAATACTTGTTTCAAGTGTGGTGGAAAGGGTCACTATGCATTTCAATGCCTTAATAAAAATCTATACATAGGGTGTGAGAAGGAAGGACAAGTGGAAGATGATGAAGGTCTTAGTAAAGAAGAGTACACTGGATTTGTACATGAAGAAGAAGATGACAACAATCTCATTGGAGTCGTTAGATGCATTTTATCATCCTCTAAAGAGGAAAAGAAAGAAGATTGGCTTCGTACAACTATCTTCCTCACCTTTGTCAAGAGCAGATACAAGCTTTGCAAGCTAATAATTGATGGTGGTAGCAGCATGGATGTGGTTTTTGCAACAACTGTTGAAAGGCTCAATCCAGTTGCACAACCTCATCCTCAACCATACAATATTGCTTGGTTAAACAAGATGACACTTCAGTTTGAACAAAGAGCTCTTGTTTCTATTTCCTATGGGTCTTATGTTGATGATATTTGGTGTGATGTTGTTCCTATGAATGTTACACATTCTACTAGGCTGACCATGGCTTTACGATAGGGATGTATATCATTGTGGGAAAGAGAATGCATATTACTTTCTATTTAATGGAAAGAGAATTGTTATGAAACTTGTCACTTGATGAGATCAAGAAGCATAATAAGACCCCTTAAAAGGCAACTCCACCCCAGAAAGTTGAATAAAAGAAGCAACCTCTATTGCTGCCCAAGAAGCAATTTGAGGAGGAAAGCAAAGAAACATGCCTTGTTTATGCCCTTGTAGTGAAAGAAGTGAATAAACCAGCACATGTCCCTATTTCAAAGGTGCCTAAGGAGGTTGGAGACTTGCTGGCTGATTTTTCAGATTTGATCCCAAAAGAGTTGCCAGATGAATTACCACCTCTACGTGATGTCCAACATGCAATAGACTTGATTCCCGGGTCTTAACTACCTAATTTGCCTGCATACCAAATTTATCCCATAGAACATGTTGGTTGAAGAAGCAAGCAGATGATCTATTGAACAAGGGCTTCATTAGAGAGTGTCTTAGCCCATGTGCTGTACTGACTCTATTCACTCCCAAGAAGGATGGCTCATGGAGGATGTGTGTTGATAGTAGAGCAATCAACAAGATTATAATCAAGTACCGGTTCCCTATTCCATGCTTAGATGACATGTTGGGTATGATGAGCAGAGCTACAATTTTCTCTAAGATTGATCATAGAAGCGGATGACACTAAATTAGAATTCGAATTGGAGATGAATGGAAAACGGCTTTTAAGACAAAGGATGGCCTCTATGAGTAGCTAGTTATGCCTTTTGGCTTAACTAATGCTCCTAGCATTTTCATGAGAGTTATGACTCAGGTACTTCGTCCTTTTATTGGTCGTTTCTTGGTTGTTTACTTTGATGACATTCTTATATATAGTCATACTCTTGATGATCATCTTGACCATTTACGTAAAGTGATGAGAGTTTTACACCAGGAAAAGCTCTACATCAACTTAAAGAAGTGGTCTTTTATGACACCTACTGTTATCTTATTAAGATATTTTATATCCACTAAAGGTGTCAAGGCTGATCCTTACAAGGTGAAAGTTATACTTGATTGGCCCACCCCCACTAACATCCATGAAGTGAGAAACTTTCATGGATTGGTTACTTTTTATATGGCATCAATTACAGAAGCTATGAAAAAGGGGGAATTTATTTGGTCTAAGGCTGCAACTAAAGCCTTTGAGATTATCAAGCAAAGGATGACTGAGACCTAGGGCTGTCAATGGGCCGGTTCTGGGTTGGAACCAAGTAGAACTGGTCCCAGAACCGATAAGAGAACCCATGGACCCAAAACCGACCTAGACCCTATGGGGTCTATAATTTTGGACCCAAAACAAAATCGATCAGTTCCTGGGACAATCAGGTCCAACCCGACGGACCCGATTATGCATGCTAATAATATCCCTACTAAAAATGCAATTAAAACACTATAAAAACCTAAAATGTAATAAAAATCTCAAAATATTTAAATGGAGGAAGATTTCACATTTCAGAATAATATTTAAATGGACGACCAATAGTCCGATAATGGCTACTAGGTAGTGGTGGTGGTGGCGGAGGCCTAATGGTGATGATGGTGGACGAGAAGTGTTTTTCTGGCTGCAGATGCTCAAGACTTCAAACATTGAATAAATCATTAAATCCTACTTGACAAAGGGTGTTACTATTGACGCCTTGACGGACAGACGGACAACTGGTCGTCGGACAGACGCATGATGGATAGACAAATAGATGAATGACG
Source organism: Nelumbo nucifera (assembly GCF_000365185.1). The sequence goes on along the minus strand of NW_010729356.1, from coordinate 278,216 downwards.
GTAGCGTTGTGCAATGGCTGATGTGCCTCCAACTTCCACTCTCCAGATGAACATCACGGACCAGACCACAGTCACTGAGTTACCACTCACCAGAAAACTTCCTCTTTGGCTCTTTCAATTTTCGATTTCGAATGAGAATTGAGATGAGAGATTGAAAGACCAGTCTTCAGACTCTTCACTCTTCAGAAATGAAAAGGTTTAGCCGTTTAGGGGGCTGGGGGCAACATTTCGGTAGGGTTTTGAAGGAAACCCACTGAAATGACACTTTTAGCCCCTTCTTATTTAAATTTATAGTATATAACTGTTATGGGCCCGGGCGTAGGATCTCGACACGGGTCGGTCCACGGGGAGAACCTCTAGCTTTCCCTTGCCCCTCCCTTTGCATGTAGACCCTATCGTGGCAACCTAAGGGGTGATTTGTCCAAGAGATCATCCTAACTCTCCTCAACTCTTCTCTTGACTGAAATTCTTGGATGCCTTTACTCTCTAGTCGCAGCTCCTTAAATAGGAGATTACAAGAGGTGAGGGTCCTCCTTGTAGGACTCCTTGTTGAATTTGACTACTTACAGATAAGACTCCTAACTTGGGAAGGATAAGGCTTCTCTAAGATAAATCAAACTCCTACTACTCTTCTAATAAATAAAGTAAGAACATATAAGAACAGATAAGAGAAACTGCTAAAGATAAGCTGTTGCTGGCTAATGATAAGATAAGCTGCTGCCCACGTGGGCCCCGCATCATTGCTGCTGTCGGCGGTGGTAAGTCTTCCCCATGAACGCATCCACAACAATAACATAGGGTTGGGTTGGGTCCAAATCAGTTCGGGACAAGGTGGACTCGGTTCCGACCCAATAGTAATCGGGAAATTATTTTAAGACCCTGAACCGACCCATCAGGACAAGTTTTGGAACCAGAACTGGTCCAATCGGTCCGGGCCCATCGGGTCTGACCTGACCCATTGACAACCCCAATGTTTTAAAAAGTGCAAGGCGAGACACACACCTTTTTCAAAAAAGCACACAATTTTTAGGAAATGTAAAAAAATTGAAAAATATATAAAAATTAAAAAAAATCAGAAAAAATACAAAAACAATACAATCTTAATTTCCAAGAGTTAAGAGTTAAGATATGAGTATGACAATGTAAAGTTCTAATTTCTATTCTAAAATCTAAACTCTGAAGTCTAAAGTTCTAAACAATTAAATAATTAAAATAACATAATAAGTTAGTTACTAACAGTCTAACATAGTATCAATTATCAAATTCAAACTATCAATGATTCAAATAATGAAATAATCATATTATTCAAATATAAAAAGATGTTAAAGCAATGTCATTGTCACCAATGTGCTTATAAATTACAAAGATGAGATACAAAAATACAAATATTAAAAAAGTTAAGAAACATATCTCTCTAAGTCCAATATCCGTGGCTCACACATACGAATTATGTCATATACTCGTTAAAATTAATCATCTACAATGGACAAGCAAATGAGGAGTGACAAAGTATTTAATATCATAATTCCGTAAATAATGAACAAGAATACAAACATAAAAGAAGTTATTAAAAGAAAACTTACCTCTCCAAGTCCAAGTCTCCACTCTCCATGGTGTTAAAGTTAAACAATCAAGCCTCAATAGTCAATACCACTTATGACTTAGCGACTTATCACGACCACTAAATCTGAAATCACATCTAATATCTAGTAAGTGGTAATCAGTAAATTCACACATGACACAAATTCACATTCACATCATTGATGATTGATCAAAATTCAAGATCAATAGTCAATATTAACAAAAAACAAGTATGGCATGACGTGACTGGCGTCAAAATAAGAAAAAAAAAAAACGCAAGTCAGTCTTAAACAAAACAAACAAAAAAAGAGTAGATCTTCATTCTTCAAGCCTGTAAAACAAGTTGGCTGAAATAAATTACTCTACAAGTGTCACACATAAACTCTTCATTTCCATAATCGTCTTCCTCATCATCTTCTCCATTTGGAAGTTCAACTTCATCATCCTCATCAGAATTATAGTCTCCCAATGCCTCTCCCGATTCTTCTTCCTCAAATTCTTCATTTTCCAAACGAAGTTGAGAACTTGAACCCCCTCTAGACCTTCTTGCATTGGTTGATGTTGTTGCTCTTGCATGAGAAATTGAAGTTACACTTGAACCTCTATTTCTTGTGTTCCTTATTGGCTCTTCGACTCCCAAAGCAAGAGCCACATCTCCCCATGTTAAAGAATCATCGTCTAATACCAAATCATTTTCAACTCCACTAACTTCACGTGCCATCTCCCCTAATAACCATTCGTTACTTTCATCTATATCTTTCAAAGATATAGGGTCAGTGACATCTGTGAATCAAAGTTCTCTTTAAGCAACTGGTTAAACTTAATGAAGACTAAGTCATTCAAGCGATTTTAATCCAATCGATTCATTTTTTTTGGTATGGATTTGCATAATTTCATAAAACATAAGATTGATTAATAAAATTAGAAGTTTAAAACTAAAAGAGTAGAATATAATGTTAAAATCTTAAGTGAAATTTTAATTACATGCTCAATTACACTCCAATTTCTCTCACATCCAGATGCACTGCATGTCAAACTAAGAACTTTAATTGCAATCTTTTGTAAATTTGGAGCCGAAACACCATATGAAACCCACTAATCAGATGTAAAAAAATTAAATAATAACAAAAAATTAATTAAAATTTTATTTAAATACATAAAAAATACTAAATAATTAAATAAACAAACTATTAAGTCAATGTTACTTACCAACTACTTTCACCTTTTTCTGCCAAATAGTCATATCAAGACCAAAAACACCGTCTGCATTTTTATATTTGTTTATCTCATCAATGATTGCATTGATCTTGTTTTTGTCCTTCTCAAACAATTCAATTACTTTATAGAGCCTAGTGATGGTTTCTTCTTCATCTGAATTAATCTTTTCAGCATCATCATAGTAAAACTCTGGATTTAAATAGAAGCCTGCTGCGTGCAATGGTTGGTGGAGTTGACACTCCCACCTCTTATCAATGATTTCAAAAATGTGTTTATATTTTTCCTCGTGTCCACTAAATGCACTTGCAATGGCTTCCTTTGCCCTATCCATGGCTTCATAAACGTAACACATTGAAGGCTTGTTCCCACAGTCCACCAATCTCAAAACCCGCACAAGTGGACTACACGCCTTAAGTGTGAAGATGATGTTGTTCCAAAAAGTGGGCATCATCACCATCTCCCCTAACCTTCTCCCCTTTATTTCCTTCACCCACTTGCTTTCATTCCAATCCTTTGAATTAAAAAGATCTCTCAAGTTCTTCTTCCGTTTATAAATGCTTTGCAGAGTGAGAAAGGAAGTGACAAAGTGGGTCTTTGCTGGCCGGAGTAATTCTCTTTGGTTTGTGTACTTCCTCATTAAATTTAACAACCCTGAATGATTATAAATATATCTTGTTAGTGCAATAGCCCTTTCAATTGTTTTACTTATAACCGACAACTTTCCAATATCTTCCAAAATCAAATCCAAACAGTGGGCAGCACACGGGGTCCAAGTTAAATGAGGGTGTTTTGCCATAAAAAAATTCCCTAAAAGGCAATAGCACAATAAAATAATCAAACATGTATAAATTGAAAAGTTAAAGACTACAAAAAATAATGACAAATAACATTAAAGAAATTATAAAAATAAAAAAATTTACTAGCTAAAACATAGTTTGAAGCATTGTCTGTGATCACTTGAAGAAYWTTCTTTGCCCCTATTTTCTCCACCATCTTGTCAAGTAATAAAAACAACCTTTCAGCTGTTTTCACCTCATTTGAAACCAAAAAGTTTATGAGGGTCCTGTCTTTTCTGTCCATCCACCCATCAGACATTAAAGAACAGCCCCACTTTTTCCACGCCTCCTTGTGGTGTTGCAGTAATGTTTGTGTGTTCCACTTATTTTTTTTAAAAGAGGAACTTGCATCTCATAATAACTTGGGGCTTTGTACCCCGGTCCATATTGTCCAATTGCCTCCAACATTGCCTCAAACTTTTTAAACGAATGGTATTTAAAGGAATACCTGCTTGATAGAACCATCTAGCAACAAGCAATAGAAACTTGTTCTCTTGCCTCTTTGTTATATGCATCGCTAATGGTTATTTGCTTCAATCTTTTCTGCTCCCTTCTCATTTCCACAACTTATTTTGGGCCAGTTGTAGAAATAAATCTATCCATGGGGTCCCTTTGTCATTTTATGGGTGGTGGCCTATTGGGTTTAGAACTTGATTCCTTAGTCATAGACCCCAAAGGCCTAGTCTTTGAAGTTGCATTTACACTACCAAATCTCCCTTGGCCACTAACTCCAAGTATGTGAACATCATCTCCCAAATCATCTTCATCTTCAACCATATTCTCAAAGTCATCAAAATCTAAAATGCGAGTGCCCTCTTCTTCCCCACTCATACTTTCTTTCACAGATTTTTTTTGTCCATATAAGCCAAGATCTCTTCTCTCACATCTTTAGGACATTTAGTACAAGCTTTTGTACCACCAATGATGTGTTCCTTGGCTCTATAAATTCCTCCATTAGTAATTTTTCCACAAAAATTACATGCCACTACTGCATTGGTGTTCTTGGGATCTTGCAAGTGACAATATTTCCAAGCTGGATCCCTTCTATTTCCATGAGTTCCTTGGCTTTCTTCCTGACTAGCACTCAGATCAGCCATTTTTTATTAAATATTCTTGCACGGAACTACAGAAACACCTTAATCCTAAATCAATGAAAAAAATTAAATTAACTATTAAGTTGCAAGTATGACTGAATTGAAAAATAAGAAAAAATAAAAACTAAACAAAGATACAACAGAACTATAGAACTAAGTGTGTTTACCTTTACTTGAACTAAATGTGATGTGAATCCACAAGATTCACAACAAAACACTGATGATAAAATTAAAATAAATCAGTAGAAGAAATAAATAAAGAATGTGTAAAATGATAAAATCAATGAAAACCAGTGGAAAGAAAAAAGAAACTAAGAAAGAAATAAAGCAGGGAGGAAGAAGAAGGGGGCGTGGAAGAAAAAAAAATAAAGTGGAACAGTGGAAGGAAAAAAAAACAGAAATGAAGAAATAAAGAAAGAAGAAGAAGAATTAGGGCTGGAGCCCCTGTTTTCAGTGCAACTATGCAACCAGTGAGGAAAAAAAAAACAAACAGGGAAGAAGAAGGGGGTGGAGCCCCTGTTTTCAGTGCAAACAGCATACTAGTGAGCAAAAAAGAAGAAAAAAAAAACAAAATACAGTGAAGAAGGGGCGGAGCCCCTGTTTTTGGTGCAAATCAGTGGTTAAAAAAATGAGATGAATAGGGAAGGAGGAGGAGGAGGGGAGGAGCCCTTGTTTTCGTTGCAAATACAGTGAAGAAGAAGGGGCTGAGCCCCTGTTTTTGGTTTAAAACAGCGATGAAAAGAACCAATGAATAAGGAAGGAGGAGGAGGGGTGGAGCCCCTGTTTTTGGTGCAAACTAGAGAGCAAAAAAGAAAAAAAAAGTAAATATACAGTGAAGAAGAAGAAGGGGTGGATTCCTTGGTTTTCGGTGCAAACCAGAGGAAAAAAAAACAGAAGAAGACTAGGGCGGAGCCCCTGTTTCACAATCCTAAACAGTTATGGAAGAAGTATTTTTGATTGAATATGGGCAATATGCTGCTGTTCCTCCTGGAGTTTGAACATGCAATTGCTGTTGTTCCTTCTTCTTCCAGCCTTTCGAAGACAACTATTCGACTTTCCCACTATTTTCTATTATTTTTACTATATGATATGCAATAGGTGTAAAAAAAATAAAAGATAAACACCTTTTATACATGCTAACAATTATCTATCAACTAAAAATATAAAAATAATCCAAAATTTTTGAAAACGTTAATAAGGCACTCGCTTGGGCCGCCTGGCGCCTGGCCTAAGGCGCACGCCTAGGCGCCAATGTGAGCGCCTTCCTGAGGTGCACGCGCCTTAGCCTGGGCGAGGCGCATGGCCAGAAATATGCCTCGCCTCTATGCCTCAAGCGCCTTTTAAAACACTGGACAGCCCTATTGAGATCCCATTGTTACAATTGCCTAACTTTTCAAAAATCTTTGAGCTTTTTTGTGAAAAGCTTAATGAAGCTAGACAAAAGTACTCCACAGATGACAAGGATTTCTATGTTGTTGTGCAATGTCTTCGACATTAACATCATTATTTAATTTCCCAAGAGTTTGTTTTGTATTCAGATCATGAGGCACTCAAATATCTCAAATTTCAGAAGCATCTTAGTAGTTGACATTAGAAATAGGCTGAATTTTTAGCAGAATATAATTTTGTAATTAAGCATACAGCTGGTGCCGAGATTCGAGTAGTCGGTGCATTGAGCCGAGTGGTGTATATACTTCATTCTGTGTCTGTACAGGTTATGGGGTTTGATCAATCGAAGCAAGATTATGCTAGTAGCAAGGATTTCAGCATTATTTATGGTTCTTTATAGGTTGGACAACAATCTGAATATCCTGGCTTTTCTATCCATGATGGTTATTTGTTCAAGGGAACTTGCTTGTGTTTTCTTAACACTTCACTACGTGATTATGTTATATGGGGGTTACATGTAGGTGGAATTGTTGGGCATTTTGGTTGGGACAAGACCAATTGCTATGATAGAAGATCACTTTTATTGGCCTAGCCTTAAGGCTGATGTTGATCATTTTATCAAATAGTGCAGAATTTGTCAATTGGCAAGAAAGAAAAATACAGGGTTGTACACCCCTTTACCAATTCCACATGAGCCTTAGCAAGATCTCTCTATGGATTTTGTCCTAGGTCTGCCCCAATGTTTTAAAACGTGGAGGCGTGATGCGAGGCGTTCCACTACCTAGAGGCGTGAGGCGTACGTAGTTCAGATCACAAGAGGTGTAAGCCTCCTGAACACAGGGAGGTGTAAGCCTCCTTAAGAGGAAGAAAGAGGAAGGGGAGGAGGATGAAGAGGAAGGGGGGATATCATTTTTTCTTTATTTTTAATAAAAACCTTTAGTTTAGATCACAAGAGGTGTAAGCCTCCYGAACACARGGAGGYKTAMGCCTYCTTAAGRRRAGRGGAAGGGGAGGAGGATGAAGAGGAAGGGGGGATATCATTTTTTCTTTATTTTTAATAAAAACCTTTTATATTAAGAAGAATAAAGATGCATAACATTAGTTGAAAGGGGGCAAACCACTTTCTTTCTCCTTATCTTTTCTTTTCTTTCCTTTTCTCTCTCTCTTTTTTTTTCTCTTCTTTTTCTTTCCATTCCCTTTCTTTTCTTTTCCTTTCCTTTCCTTTCCTTTTTTTTCTTTTTTCCTTTTTTTTTGTCCTTTTATATAAGATGTGCACGGGGTGCATGAGGCATACGCCTCTAGCACGCCTCATGAAAAAAGCACATGAGGTGTACACCTCAGAGATGTCAGCGCCTCCCCTGGAATTGTGGTAGATAGGTTCTCAGAAATGGGCCACTTTATTCCTTGTAGTAAGACATCAGATGCCTCACATGTGGCAAACATATTCTTTAGGAAAATTGTTTGTTTACATGGTGTTCCTGTTACTATTGTTTCTGATTGCAATGTTAAGTTTACGAGTTGCTTTTGGAAGACACTTTGGAAACTCCTTAATACAAAACTGAAGTTCTCATCTTCTTTCCATCCTCAGACTAATGGCCAAACTGAGGTAGTTAATAGGAGTCTCGGTGATTTGCTACATTGCTTAGTTGGTGATCATACTTCCAAGTGGGATCTCATCCTACCTATGGCTGAATTTGCTTACAACAGTTTAGTTAACAGGTCAACTAGAGGAAGTCCCTTTAAGATAGTTACTGGAATTCAGCCTAAGAGGCCTATTGATTTAGTGTCTTTGCCACAAGATGCCAGGACTAGCATAGAGGCTGAAGGCTTTGTTTGCCACATGAGAAGTTAGATGCAAGATTGCTCTTAGCAATGATGTATACAAGGGCAAAGCTGATTTACAAAGGCGCCTAGCTGATTTTCAAGAGGGTGATATGGTTATGGTGTGTGTTCGTCCTGAACTCTTTCCTAAGGGCTTTTATAAGAAGCTTCACTCCAACAGTGCAGGCCCCTACAAGATCCCAAAGAAAATCAGTTCTAATGCCTATGTCCTAGAGCTGCCAAGCGATATGGGAATTAGCCCAATCTTCAATGTTGAAGACCTAAGTGCATATCATGGCCATAGTGATTATTCCACAATCCCATTTCCTAAGCTTCCTTTGGTTCCATCTATTGATGTGCCTAAGACATCCTTGATGAGAAGTTGATTTCTACAGCAAGTGGGGGTTATCAAAAGTTTCTTGTAAAGTGGAAGAATCTACCTCTTTCTGAGTGTTTATGGATTACAGCTGAAGACTTGTATCATTTTAATTTAGAACTTATGAGCAATATCATGCCTTTAACTCACCAGGTCCAGGCATTATAAGACCTATTCTTGTAAGAAGGCCAACAAACAGGTTCTAATATGGCATGGAGAAGACTCTTGGGACTTGGACTGATCTGGTCAGGGGTATTATCGTCGTTTTGACCAGTCCCATGTGGGCTTGGGCTATTGCATCTTGTTCCTCTAGCTTAGTAGTGCTTCTCTTTCAATTTTCAGTTTATTTGCATTAGTAGGTAGAAAGTGGCTTTTTTGTAATTATGGTGAACAGTATTCCGGGCCACACAAGTATTCTCTTCCTTTTGAAGCTATGAAGATTTCTTTGGAGCTCTCTTGCAAGTTTGCTGTATGGAGTGATTCCTACAAACCCTAGAGTGATTCTAGGACCCTTGGAATGATTTCTTGGGATTACTCTCTTCTCTTCCTCTAACCATCTCCTCTCTCTCTCTCTCTCTCTCTCTCTTTCTCTTTGTCTCTCTTTCTGTCTTGTGATAGTTCGTTCCAGCTCTATTGCATCAAGCTTGGCCACAAGTGGCACTGCCATCTCAAGAAAAAGACAAACTATTATGGTTTGGAAACCTCTAGAAGGTACCAAGATTAAACCAAATTTTGATGGAAGCTCATTTGGGCAATTTGGGTTTGGCAGGAATAGGTGTTTTCAGAGATTCAGATGGCAGGGTGGTGGCTTTATGTGCAGGACCTATTGGTGTTGCACACTATCTGAAAGCATAAATGTGTGCATTGTTCTAAGGGCTCCGATTTGCAAAGCAATTGGGATATTGACAGGTGGAGGTGGAAGGGGATTCTAAAGTAGATATTTGATAGCCAAGATGCAGCAGTCATGTTTTGTGGACTTTTAGGCATGCCTTTAGGGAAGTGGAAAGAATTTTCCAAGTTTTTAAATGTAGATTTCAAATGGGTTAGAAGGACTACAGATGGGAGGGCTGATACCCTTGCTAAATAGGGATGAACTGTGGCATATTGTAATTCTGAGCATTCATGGGCAGCTAGACAATGGGTAGGATGCTGGAGTGTTTTCTAGGACAACTCAAGCTTCCCCTTGGAGGGCTTTCCATGTCATTCTTCCAAGCTTCCTTGTATCAAGTATGATATTTGTTCTGGCAATCGTGTAAAATTTTGTAAACATATTTAGATAGGACAATCACCTTTGAAAGACCCAATTTCCTTCATTGTATGCTTTATCTTCCTTCAAAGGGGAATTTGGGTCAAAATTCATTGCACCTTAGCTTCACATTTTGGTTTGGATTGGAACTTGGGTTTTCATTGAGGTATTAGGGCTCTGATTTCCAAATGTTCTTAGACTCCATTCAAATTCTTGATGGGGTGTTTCTGAACCCCCCCAAACTTAACTCTAGGATTTGGACTCCCTCCTCTTCTGGATCTTTTGTCTTGTGCATCCTTCTTTGAGGTCCTCTCACAACCATTTGTAACTGCACATCCTTTTCCTATGAAAGAGATTTGATATAGTTCAATGCCTTAAAGAGTTGGTGCGCTGTTGGGAGGTTTTCCTTATGAAAATTTACACTTATGACCTACAAAAGGGATACCTAATTGTTGCCTTTCTCCTTCTTAGTGTTTACTTTGTAAAGCTAGTGGTAATTTCCTGTTATCACTTGTTAATTTCCTGTCCTTTTGTTTCTTGTACTTAGGATTGGTTTCTTTCTCCTTTTGGTTGCAGGTGGTTGAATCCTTCTAGCATGTTAGATCTCTTCACACCTATTTTCAGTTGGCCAAAGAAGAGGGGGAGGATTTTGTGGAAATGTACTAGAGCCACAATAGTATGGATAGTTTGGGAGGAAATAAATGCTTGAATTTTCAAAGAGAAAGAACTCTAAAAGAAGTAATACAGTGCATCACTATGACAGTGGCTCATTGGGCCAAGTCGTTGGAGAGCTCAACTTTTTCGGTAGGTGACATTATGAGGAAGTGGAGAGAGGTAGCAGGAACTTTAACAAAAAGAATGTGGTTTGCAAAAACTGGACTCCCCCAAGTGAAGGGTTCATCATGCTCAACTTTGATGGCAGCAGTAGGGGAAATCTAGGACCTTCAGGGACCAGAGGCATTTTTAGGGATAAGGGCTTATAGTGCCACTACTTTCAGCACATATTGGAGTAGGGGATTCTATAAGAGGGGGGGTCATGGCTGTTATGGAAGTGGTACAAAGAGCAAGAATGATGAATGTAAATAAGCTAATTATTGAAGGAGACTCTAAGTTGGAGTGGTTGCAGAGTGGAGAGGCAGCTCTATGGTGGTATGGAAATGAGCTAAACAAGTTCTTATCGATGACTAGAGATATGGAAGTGAGATTTCAATGGGTTCAAAGGACAGCTAATAGTATGGTGATGAACTAGCCAAGCAAGGAGTCGGGATGGAGCAAATTTTTTAGGCACAATTGTAAGGAAAGTTGTATGGGGAGATAAAAGCTTTTCATCTCTCCCACTGGTGCTTGTAATATGTACGTTTAATTTGCATTAGTAAAATGTTCAGTTATTCATATAAAAAGGACTATTGTACTGGATAGTTTAAGCTTAATTGTTTTTTGTTTGGCTGGTCTCTTCTTTTTATTGCCATGGTGAAAACTCATCACCAAATTGTACGTGCTTTATTATTTTAATGAATTTGTTCTTACTATCAAAAAAAAAAAAAAATCCTAGACGTGTTTGGTGTTTAAGTTGCTGCTTCCCCTATTTTGTAGTCAACTTGTTCTCTTGTTGGCAGTTGAAAAGGTCAAGTAAAAGGGGAGGGGTCTCATGGAGGTTTTTACCTTTCGCCATCCATGGGGCATTTGCGATGAGAGTTCATCATTTGTTGGTAGTTGAAAAGTTAGAGCATATAACAGGTAAGATCATGAGGAGGTGTAGTAGGATGGCTGTGGTTTGGTGTTTGTGGAATGAGAGTAATGCTTAGAATCTTCGACTATTAGCAGGACATTATCATTAACCTCATTGCAGTACGAGTGGCCCACTCTATCTCTATATTAGATAATTTAAGGGTGTATTTATGTATTGCTTTCTTAAGGGATGGCAGGATTTGTACAACAAAGGTGTATAGCCCTTGGTTTTACAGGTGTTTGGAATGATTAAATCTAATTTTGATGGTTTTTCTATATGCAACCCTGGTTCCTGGTGGGTGGTGATTTTAGAAATATTGAGGGTTGCATACTCTTTGGAGGTTCTCAGGTTCTGTAGGAGAAGAGATATTCTTACAGTATTTTTTTGTTTGTTTTCTTAGAGCTCGCAAGCGAACAATCACTAATTACTAGCTTCATTACCAGGTTTATAGTTGGTCCAGTTCTCTGGTTAGAATTGGCTATTGATTTAGGGTGATAGCCAAGTGGTAATTGGGTGGATGCCCCTAGCGGAAGTGCGTGCCCTTGGTGCTTCGTATTCATGTTCAGGGAAGCTAAGGCGTTAGCTGCTCTTTTGCCTTTTGAACAGGTCATTTGGATGGGTTCCAAAGTCAGCTAATGGTCTAGGTCACTATCCAGCTAGGGCAGGAGTATCAGTAGGAGCTTGTGTGTGGGCCTCAAGGCCCAGGAAAACAACTACAGGAATAAGGCGCTTAGTTTCGTATGTGGATTGTCGGCCTACTGTAATTGGCTACTCGGTCTTTTCTTCTTTACAGTGATCAATTTGTTACTGATAAAAGTTGGAACATAAGACTGTTTGGTTTGAAGGAAAAAGTTAGGAAAGGAAAGGAAAGGTAGGGAAACCCACCTTTTCCTTCAAACCAAACATAGGTTAAAGAGAAAGATTTCATGTAGTTTTTTTGTTTCTTTTTCCATCAAATGGAGCTTTGCGTGAGAGATACTCGCATTTTTTTTTTGGATATTTTGCTTCTCTGTGAATTCACAAAAAAAATAGGATTTCTTACATCTTTTATGATTTTTTTTTTTTTTTTTCTGTTACTAGGCTCTTTTCTTTTGATTTACTTGTGTTTTGCATCAGTAGTCACAGACTCACAGTTCACGCATAAGTCTTGGGTGCTATCGTGTAATCTTGTTAGTGGGACTTTGAAGCCATGTGATGGTGGAGGTGGAGTTGCTTGTAATGGTGGTGACCTGGTGGGTCATATTTGCTCTCGTTTGATGGCGTGGCTGCCTCTTAATGGGTCCAATCCCCAAATACAATCTTAATTACCTGTGGGTTGATGGATGTTTGCTAGATCAAAGAAAACTTAGAAAAGTAATTATTACTTATTAGCAAGAAGAGGTGTCCATATTATTATCAGACTATTGTGATTTCCTAGTATTTATGAATTTGGGATATAGTTTTTGAAAACTAAGAAGGGAAAATTGTTGCCACTTCCTGTGTCATAAAAGTGTGCTTATGGTTGGTCATTACTTATTTTAACTGTTAATATTCTCATAATACACTAAAAAGACATAAAAAGTCAATAATTAAAAAAATATGTATAAATTTGAGCTACTTGAATCCTTTGTACTAGAAATTCTGGATTTAGGAGTGTTGACATGCCATTTAATTATGGGAGGGAATTATTGTTTTTGTACTTGGGCAGATTAGTAGGCACCTATAAAGGGGGCAGTTTTATAATTCAAACCGTTAATATAGTCAATGATTAGTGGGTGCAAGAGTCAAGACAATTCTCAACCTTGTTACACACGATTCTTATTCTTTTCTCTAATTTTTCTTTTGCTTTTTAATTTTACTAGCAGAGTGAATGTGCTTTACAGATGGCAATTTTAGATGATGATGATAATATTGATAAAAAATGATGACAATAATCCAAAGTTTTCTCTATTTTGTTTATATTTCTGTGTAAAAATAGTTCTTATTTTGGTGACATTTCTAATATATTATAATCTCTCTCTCTCTCTCTCTATATATGGTTAATACGATGAATATATGATATTACAGATGTGTCCAAATATTATTTAATTATGACACCAAGGGTTAAATCAAACCCCTGGAGTCTAGTCACCTCCCACAACCTACCACTCAGTCCTGATCATTTTCATAAACCGAGCCCTAACCGAAGATGCTGGTTGGGTGGAATCGATGATTGATGGTGGATGAAACAACAAACATATTCAGTGACAAAGAATTGGCTCCAATTTCAGAGGTTTGTGGGTTGTCTTTTTCTTGGTTTCCAGTCTCGTAGAGGAAGAAAAGGAAGAAGAAAGAAAATGGCGAACATCTACTTGTAGAGGAGTACGAGAGGAGGATCAGGGTTTCGAAAGATGAGGAGATTGATTTGGTTTCTTGTGTCTCAGTTCTGGTACGACCAATTAATGGGTTCTCCTGGGCGAAGAAAGCTGTCGAGGATAAGTTTCAGCTTGCAAAGAGAGTTTTAGAACCCAAGACTGATTTGGGTCTTGCTACCATCAATGGGCTCTTCTCAACTTGAGCCTCAACCTTTCTTTGCGACAATTAGCAACTGATATAATGATTTTTTTTCCATCCTTAATTTGTAAGTTCTTTTTTGTTTCCTTCTGCCATGGAATTTATACATATTAATTTCTAAAGGTTTATAAATTTGAAGTTACAACAAAAATAAAAAAACAGAAACAGAGGGAGGATTTGTGTGGCAATGACAGATGATTGATGGTGGAAGAAGCAACAGTGGCAATGGTGGACGTAGACAATCGGAGAGAACGAGGAAGAAAGGGGGTCCTTTCAGAAACACCAATAGTAGTAGAAAGACGTGTGAATGGGCTTCCGCTACTTCCTGACAATTACTTGCTCTGAATCTCCTTTAATGATACTTGCAATGAACTTTGCTTTTGTTCTTTGGAAACCTTCGAAAGGTTTGACTTCTTGTCGGAGTCAGTTCCAGACACAGTGGTTGGGTTAAGCCCTTTAGTGGTGGCACTGGTTACACTTTCTGGATGTGAAGGTGCCTTATCTGGAGTAGTGACGTTAGATTTATTTATCAGCTCAATCCCAAACAACTGAAAACTGCTAGATGGTTCAGAGCAAAAGAGGGGAGATAAGCAAGGCTCTCCACTGGCTTTGTAAGGTCTCGTGAGTTTGAAGAAGGTGAACAGGGCCAATCGAAGGTGGAAGAATAAAGAGAAGAAATTCATCACAGTGAAGAGATCGGTTTGCTGTTGCTGAAACAAAGAAGGGTAATATTGGGTTTTAAAAATAATATACATCACATGGTGTCACTTGTGTACGGATTTTGACGGAACATTAATGGATGCTAACGGCAGGGGTAGAGCTAGTCAATTGTCAGAAACTGTAAATGTGGTTTAAGACAATAGTTAAATAGTAAGGGTATAATTTGTTAATTAGCTAAGCAATAGGGGTAGTTTAAACAACTTTCCCTTAAATTAATTGTTTAATCATTACTTTTGAAATGTTTGTATTTTAATAAAATTCAGTTACTAGCATAAAATTTGAAGAGACCACTTTTTAGGGATTAAGATGCTAGTGTTTGAATTTTTCTATTTCTTTGAGAGCGGAGTTTAACCACTATCACTTTCTTTTTTGTGAGTGAATAGACACTTTTTTAGAATGAGAGTTTAACCTCTTCTAAGATTCTATCTACTGAAATTTTAAAATGCCATGTGTTTGAATAGGAGGCCTTTTAGGTCTAATGACATTACTTTTATATATATACTAGACAATGACCCCTATACTAAGTATGGGGATAGTATCTAGTTTTATTTGTAAACAATGACCTACTTTATGGATCTTACATTATTTGAAATGAGTGTTTTTTCCTTTAAGTGGAGGTAACTACCACAAACCTTTTTGAGAAGGAAACTTGTGTTTGGAAGAGGCTTATGACATTTTCAATTGGGCAAAGCTGGTCCAAGTTCAACCTAAGTAGACCAAGATAGTCCAAGTAAAATTCAAACATAAATTTTATTAATATTTAATTTTATCAACTTTACAATAGGGTTTAAATTAATGAAATTAAAACAAATTTTAAAACAAAAAAAATTGCATTATTTTATAATTAATTTTACTTATTTTTCTTAATTTTTATATTTTACTTTTGTTAGATAATTTTGTTTTAATTTTTAAATTAATTTGGAATGAAAATTAATTTATAACATAGTCTATTATATTGATTAATTTTATAAGGATAAACAAAGTTGATTAATTTTATTTATTTTTATGTTGAACTTAAATGGATTTAAAATTATAGATTTTATCAATACTAATAATAATGAATAATAACTTTATATTATATCTAAGCAATTTTTATTTTTTTTATTATATTTTTAATTATTTTTTCATATTTTTCAATGGATACACCCTTTCCCTACCAGATCACAAACAATCGGCTTTGAAACTTCGATGACCTCTTAGGCCCATCAACCAATTCTCCATTTAGCCCATTTTGAGATAGATGGATTAACCATCCCACCAGGGCCAATGAGCTAATCCACTACTTTGCCATTTGAGTTCCCAAACTCCACACGTCCATTAGTGTTCTCTTACACTTGTACCTCCTAGTCTTGATTTAACTGAATTCCTTTTTAGCATTTTCAACACATCTCAGTATTACTACTCACCACCTATCCTCTATCTTCTAGCGAATAATCTAAGCTAGCCTGGTTTTAAATTATTTTTTACCTTTAATACTGCTTGACTCATCATCTCCTTCCTCACGACCATTGTTCGACTTCCAATCTTCCTTTGCAAGTTCTGCAACTTCAGGCTACCTATTTAGGTAGAAGTCTTTCTTCTTATATTTTTTATATTTTTTCGGTAATGATGGATTGGAGATTTGTTGCTTGTTATAGTAAATTCCACTCTAAAATCAAAATGTAATTCCTTTTCCTTATGTAAATAAAATTGATAGAAACAATGACCCAACTTAGATAATTCAAACTCTGAAAGGAAGATCAAATTAATGTTTAAATGTTAAGGGAGACTAGTTTACCTCTGGAACTCGTAATATATGGCATGGAATAGTGATTGTTTCATGAGCATCATAGATAACAGAGAGTTAACCAAAAGCTCATCCTTGCATGAATGGTAAAACATATCAATGTCATATTTAACATTATTTTCATTTAAACTATACAAAAATTAGATTGACATATTTAACACCAGTGAAGAAAAAAAGCACAAATCATCCTAGTGGATTAGTTTCAATGGAGAGAAAACTAAATCAAGATTCAATTTGGAAAAATCTATGATACAGTAAATAATACATGGTACTGGAAGAGCTTTGGCCAATTAAAGCACCCTGATGAATTGTGATTAATACCACCTGATTGGTCGCCTCTTTTATGATACCAATTGCTTGGCCATAAGCTTTTTTTAATAGCGTGCCTTTCCAGTATCATAGTCAAACCCATTCAATTTACATGTTTCCTTGGAACATCTATTCAGAGTTCCAATTTGATCCCTTGTCTTTCTTAGACTTGATAGTATCCATTGAGTCACTTGGAATTTCTCCATATCAATGGCTTAAATCTGCTTGTGCAAAGGTTTCAGCTTGCTTTTGATAAAGCTGCAGAATTTGTTTTTAATCTACTTTCTCAAATAAGTTCTATCCAGTAAAAAGAAAAGCCAAAACCATAAGTAAAACAAAGTGAACCATAAACACACACAGGCAATAGCTAAAAACATAAATACAATATAGTACATGGACTTAAAAAATGGAATATGGAAAGTCCTCCCATCCTACCACAAAAAACCTTTGAATCTCTCCCAATACTCATAGAGAGTTTCTCCACTGAATTGTCTTATCCCACAAATTTCCTTCCTGATATTGGTAGCTCGTGAAGCAAGGAAGAACTTCTCAAGAAATAGCTTCTTCATCTCATTCCATGTAGTGATAGAACCGGAGGGTAAGTAGTAAAGCCAATCCTTAGATTTGTCAGCTAGTGAGAAAGGAAAGGCACGCAACTTGATCTGCTCTTCGGTAACACCTCGAGGTTTCATGCTCAAGTAGACTACATGAAATAGTTTTTAAGTGTTTGTGGGGATCTTTACCTGAAAGTCCATGGAAAGTAGGAAGTAAGTGGATAAGACCGGATTTTAGTTCAAAAGGTATCGTTAGATCTATATATTCAATGCAGAGTGGTTGTTGATTCAGATCTGGTGCTGCTAGCTCTAATAGAGTTCTTTCGTCGATGTTGGCCATCACTTCTTCTTCAGAGTTGTTAGATGACTCGACGAGGTCTGTTGCCGACTTCACCCCGGGAGATGGGAGCGATGTCGATTGGTTACGATGTTGCTTGGCTTCTTTCCTCAACCGGCGAACTGTGTTTTCGATCTCAGGATCATATTGGAGTTCACCTACACGAGAAGAACGAGGCATAAACCAAGCAAAAGGAAATAAATCTTATTTAGGACACCAACCCCTGGCAACGGCGCCAAAATTTGGTGGGTGTCGAATCCAACCAAAAATAAAAATCCTGCTCGAATTAAATCAATAAGAGGCAGCTTCTGGTTGAAGGGATAAGTTCAGCTCTGATTCTTGCAATTGATCATCGATGCAAGGATGGATTCATATGCTTATGAGTAAATTGGTTATAGCTATTAACAAGCTCTAATAGCCAATCTCTTCTTGAGTTTCCGGTAACCAAAACAAGCTCTTCGACTACCTTACTTATTGATAGACAACCCTAAACAAGCTCTTAGGATTAACCTATCAATAGCATTAAGAATTAGAGAGACCCAATTCTAATCGGTGAACACGCAAGCTCGGTTCATCTAAATTAGATCATATATTTTCATAACATAAATAAAAAACTTGTCCATAATCAATTTATGTTATTCATCTCAAAGATTAAATCTAACAAACATATACGAATTTGATGATCTAATCAGCAATAGATTATTTCATCGATTGAACAATGGATTCTTTTTGCTCAATCAATAGAAATAATCATCACAAGAAATCGCAGAAAATATATAAATACTCATAAAAAATAAACTGAAATAAAATCAATTAGATCTCACAATTTTTGTAGAACCAAAGCTTCCTTAACCTTCAACCAGAAAATAAAAGCTAATCGCACTTCATGGAGAGATCACAGCTTCCAGATGAAGAGGACGTATTCTGCTTTCTTCCTTCCTTCCTTGACTCCTTGATTGATTGAGTGATTCGATTGCTAGCCCACCCCCCTTTATATAGCCTTAGGGGAAGGGGCTGTTTTCAACACCTCTTAGGAGTTCTTTCTCAAAAATAGAAAGTCCAATTTCCTAATGGGATAATGCTTAATTCAGATATAATCTTATCCTTATCTCTAAATAGAAATTCTTAACTAAGATGGACTTTGACTTTCTATCTTTTTAGAAGTACAACAATAAATAGACTCTATTAAAACTCTTGGTGACTCACGCCTCCAACTCAGCCGAATCCTACTAGGATTGATGGGGCCCACTTCTTGCATGCTGAAATCGTGTTGGTCTTCTCCCATCGTGTTGGGGCTATCTTGCAAGCTCCTTTCAGCTTTCTTCCCAAATTGAGATTTTCTATAAAATCCATTAATTAACTTACTAATTGAATAAGAAAAAATACAAATAATATGGAAATTATGCACACTATCATTAGGATTAGGGTTCGGGACACCAGGGATGGTGGCGGCGGGCGTTTGCTCAACCTGGGTCAAGCGATTAAGCAATATTTGGAGGGTGCTTCTCGTTTCCTCCATGCTTTTCTTCATTCTCTTGAAACATTCTTCAAGAAACGAGAAGGAAGCCACAAACCCATAGATCTTGTCCGATAAGATCTCGATGTCGGCTCAGATGGGTGCTTCTCTCTCGGGTAGGTTCTCAACTCCAGGATTTTCATTTTCTTCAACATCGTTCAGTTCCTCAGGGATGGAAGTAAGGTTGATTCTTCTTGATGCCATCCTTCACGATCGAAGGTGGAACCAGAGAATCTACTATTGGGAGGAGGTGTTAGGCTGGATTGGAAGTGGTCTCTCTTCGAAAGACGAAGGAGAGCCTCTAAAGGGAATAAAGGCCTTTTGGTATGGGGCTAGAGGAAAAATGAAAGGGTTGTAGGGGCTTGAGGGTTAGAGGAAAAATGAAAGGGTTGTAAGGGTTCGATGACATCTAACGTGAGGGAGATCCTCTATTTATCAAGAAAATCCCGAGATCCTAAAAGGTAGGAGATGAGGATCTTTGCTCCGTATCGGGGAAGGAAGTATATTCTTTGTTGCCAATCATTGGATGTGCTATTGGGCAACGCCATGTGTCTCATGAAGATCTTCTCAAGGATCGACTTTCCTTATCCTTAAGATTCCTCATTACTCACATGTGCTACTACCTTTTTGTGCATCATGACTAATCCTACGCGGTCGACGATGACATCACCCTTCGGAGGCCGATGTTTCATCGAGGCCTCATGGCGATTCACAAAGTGCTTTGTTGTCATGGGTTTGCATGTGTTTGTAAAGGGATGAGAGATCCATCATATGGATGGCCGAACCCTACATGAAGGTTGGGCGAAATTTCAAAAATTTCTTTACCCCCATTCGGGAATCCTATTCCCAATTTAGAAGATTGCATTTTCAAGGTTCGTTCTTGTAACCAAACCAGACCAAATCTGAAACCATGATTAGGGAGGGATATACCTGATATGGAATACACAAAAAAGCTCCTCCCGATGTAGGTGTTCATGCCCAAAGAGTGTACCAAATCCTCCCTCCACTAAAGATAACACAGCTTAGGATGAGGCAAGATCAGCAAGTAGTTCTTTAGCAAGAACCTGTGATTCTTCTGTAAGAATCAAATGGGGTAGTGAGCACAACTTCAAATATGTTTCTTCTGGCAAGAAACAATATCAAGATCAAATCTTGATCAGATCCAAGAATTGGAGATCGAAGAGGGTAGGGCGGCAAGAGTAGGAAGAAAAAGAACTTAAGGCAATATCAGTCTAACTGAGTCTGTGTTGTGTGTCTTTTTCAGGTCCGCCCTGTTCTCTATTTATAGCCTTAAAGAGACAACCTCCTAATCTGATTTGGAGTTTCCTCATCAAAATCTTTATTTGGATCTAGACTCTTCAATTGATAAGGATAATCCCTTATCTTATCTGCAGTTCAAGATCAACTTATTCCTAATCAAATTAGGAGTTTCCTAATCCAGGTCTTTATTTGGATTTGGACTCTTTAAGTGGATAAGAGTTATCCTCTTATCCTTATCTACTGATCCAAACCCAGATCCATCCCTATTTAATTAATCCAATTAACACAGTTTGAAATTGACTTTTAGGACCATTAAGCTTTCAGGCTCACTTCCTATTAACGCTGGCTAGCTTGGCTCTTTTTGTATGGCATGGGACTCTAACATTGATATACACATCAGCCACATGGGTTCAGCTTAGCCTTTATTACAAGGCCTGGCTGAATTCACTACTGAATACAGTGAACCCCTGAGCCCATCACTATGGGCTCTTAATGGGCCCAACATTTACACTAAATGGTCCTTGGGTCTAGCCATCTTATGAAGGCCCAAGGACTATGGGCAGATGCAAGATTAGCCCACCATGTATAACCCTCAATGGTCTTGCACTTAACCTCTCAGCCCTTAATGATCAAACACTGCCTGACAAGAGAGGACCTCTCCCTTGGCTGCAAGGTACAGTGTTGCACTCTCCCTTGGCTGCAAGGTACAGTATATCTCTATAAATATATTTTGCAAAACCAAATTTCAAACACATTTGAAATCCACTGCCGGCAGTTTAGGTTTCCATTAGAGAGAGTGCATTTTCCCAATCATTCACTTTATTCGACATAGGGGTTGATCCTGTCACTATGATCACCCACTCAAATGAATTCTCGGGCTGTCCCAACATACCCAGGTTTTGACCCCCTCTAAGGATCTCACTAATTGGCACATCAAAGACAGCCCATTCCGACACCTATGCAGTATCATAATCGAGTCTAGGGGTCAGGTGTAACATTCCAGTTTTGCCCATCTATCTCCAAGGTCCAGGGCAATACTGGAATTTTGGTCCGGTTCAAGGTTTCAAGAAAACCCACACTGCATGTACCTCATGTCTCACCCAGGCGGCTGAGACAAGCCACCCCAACCAACTTGGCGGCACATTAGTGTCAGCCTTGGCAGGATAAATCTTCCCAAATCTATCCAACGGTTGTGAAGATTCTAAACTGACACGAGTCTCATATGTCTCCAATTTAAGAGTATTACATAGAAACACACCACAATAACATGAATCAAATATGTACTTTATTAAGTTACAATAAATTCCATAATGTACATCATGCTGATTGGAGCTAAGGGCATACACTGTCTAACAGCTCCCACTTGCACTTAGGTCCAATCGGGTACAAGCCAGAGTCCCAGACTTTCCATGTGTTTCTTAAACACTTTTTGTGTTAGTGGCTTAGTCAATGGTTCTGCCACATTCTCCGCTGACTGGTGGCAGTCAGTATTAGTATACCCGACGATCTGTAGTGAACTACTATCGAATACCAGACAAAACTTCTTTTGACCTTCGAAAGTATCTCAGTATGTTTCCACGACTGTTTAGTGCTACTGACCTGGGTTAGATTGGTATCTACTTACCACACTCACGGCCTGAGCAATGTCTGGCCGAGTGCACAGTATGGCATACCTGATGCTCCCTACGACATAGGCATAAGGAACTTCCTTCATGCCCTCAATCTCCTCAGGTGTCTTGGGAGACATATCTTTGGAGAGAGTGACTCTATGCCTGAAAGGAACATTTCCTTTGTTGGAGTTCTCCATATTGTATCTCTTGACTATCTTGTCAATGCAAGTAGACTGGGATAATCCTATTATCATTTTTGATCTATATAAAGAGTCGAAGTCCCAAGATATAAGAGGGTTCTCTAAGATCTTTCATGGAGAATTGCGGTGAAAGCCATACTTTCACCGTAGTCAACATTCCTACATCATTTCCAATGAGTAGAATGTCGTCTACATATAGAACCAAGAACATAACCTTATCCCCACTGGTCTTCCTATAAACAAAGGGCTCATCCGGATTCTGCTCAAAGTCAAATTGTTTGACAATAGAGTCAAACCGGATGTTCTAGCTCCTAGAAGCTTGCTTAAGTCCATATATGGATCAATTAAGTTTACATACCATGTGTTCCTGACATGTAGCTATAAAACCTTGTGGTTGCTGCATATGGATATCTTCAGTAAGATCTCAATTCAGGAATGCGGTTTTGACATCATAGTCATGGTATGCTGCAACAGTTAGCAGGATCCTAATGGATTTAAGCATGGCCATGGGTAAAAAGGTTTCCTCATAATCGATTCCCACTTTCTGAGTATATCCTTTCGCCACAAGACGAGCCTGTAGGTCTCAACCTTACCATCGGGGCCTTTCTTCTTCTTATAGATCCATTTGCAACCAATTGCTTTTACCCCAGGGAGCGGATCTACTAGAGTCTAGACTCCATTGGCCTCCATTGAGTCCATCTCATCTCTCATGATATCTACCCACTTAAAGGAATCTATGTCCAACATAGATTCCGTATAAGTCACAGGATCCTCCTCACTGGTCATGACTTCCACCAAGTAACTTTCTTTGTCATAGCCGTAATGAACTAGAGGCCTGGTTGCCGGGGTAGATCTCCCAGGTTGCTTATTAACTGGAGGTTGTGGGACATCTCCCACTACCCCTGAACTCTCCTCATCAAGAACAAATTCCTGACAATGATTGTTCAGGATGTAATCTTCCTCCAAGAAATGGGCATTTCGACTATAGAACACCTCCTGCTCTCCTGGGTCATAGAATAAATACCCTACAGAGCCTTTCGGGTAACCTACAAATAGGCAACGGTGAAGGGATGAGAGATCCATCCCATGGACGCCCAAAGATTGCGGAATAAGGGGCGAATTTCAAAAATTTTTCTCTCCCTTCAACTGGGAATCGTATTCCCCATTTAGAAAATCATATTTTCAAGGATCAATTCTGAACCATAAACTGAA
>NW_010729356.1:242528-253125 GCF_000365185.1 Nelumbo nucifera | reverse complement strand
CATGAATCAAATATGCACTTTTATTCATTTACAATAAACTCATAAAGTACATCATTCTGATTGAAGCTAAGGGCATACAAAACTGTCTAACAAATGTCTGGTCTTAGATTCTAATTTGTCAGCACTTGTTCTTTTAACATGTGTTGGACAACCCCAAATCTTTAAGTGTCTTACACTTGGTTTCTTACTGGTCCAAAGCTCATAGGATGTCTTTGGAATGGATTTGGTTGGAACCCGGTTCAGCGCGTATATCACAGTCTCTAATACATAACCCCAAAAGGATGTTGGTAATTCCGAGTGTACGAGAAGTGATCGGACCATATCCAATAAAGTCCGGCTCCTCCTTTCTGACACACCGATTAACTGTGGTGTAGTAGGAGGAGCTAGTTGTGATACTATCCCATTTTCCTTTAAGTAGTCCCTGAATTCGTGAGAGCGATATTCACCTCCTCGATTTGATCGAAGGACCTTAATGTGTCTCCCCAACTGTTTCTCGACCTCTTGCCTGAACTCTTTGATCTTTTCAAAGGATTCAAACTTGTGTCTCATTAGGTACATATAACCATACCGAGATTAATCATCGGTAAATGTTATGAAATAAACATGTTGGTTACGTGTCCTAACATTCATGTGACCATATACATCAGTGTGTATAAGGTCAAGCATGCCTGTTGATATTTCAGGCTTCCCATTAAATGGTTGTTTCGTCATCTTACCCTGAAGGCAAGGTTCACAGGTTGGAAGATCTTCTATAGTTAGAAAATCTCCTTTACCAACCTTGTGATACGATCTATGTTAATGTGGCCAAGTCGGTAATGCCACAGGCACGTGGGATTAACTGTATCACGGGTTTTTTTCTTGGGGTTATTATCCGACGTAGTTTCGGTTAAACTTGTTTCTAGAGAAGGATGGAGAACATAGAGACCATTCTCAAGTTCTCCATTTGCAAGGAATTTTTTATTCCTTTTGATAGTAATCACATTACTAAAAAGAACATAATAACCATCCACACAGTTTTGAAACAGAAATACAATTCTACAGTTCCTTCTCGAAAATACAATTCTATAGTTCCTATGATTGTAGCTGTAGCACTTGTAGAAGTACCCTAGTAAAGAAGCACTTCTCCGTCACTCAGTCTTCTGCTTGTCCTAAACCCCTGCAATGTATTACATGCATGAGTAGAAGCCCCGGGTCAATACACCAGGAAGTAGAAGTGACCAACATATTGGTCTCTATGACAAAGGATTTGAAATTACCTTGTTTCTTGGTCTCTCGGTTTTGAGGACAGTTCCTCTTCTAGTGGGCGGTCTTCTTGCAGAAGTGACAGGCATTTGATGCCTTGTCCTTCTTCTGCTTTTGAGGTTTGCTAGTTTTCTTTTGAGATTTCTTCTTTGCCTTCCTCTTCTTCTTGCCTAATTTTCCACCTTCAACGAGCATGGCTATGGGCTCATCCTTCTTTTTCATTTCTTCGGCCCTCTGCAACATATAACTGAGTTCCTGAAGGCTAACATTTAGCTTGTTCATATTGTAATTCATTATGAATTGATTGAAGGAAGGAGGCAAAGAGTTCAGGATGGCATAAACTTTGGTGACATGATCTAGCCCAAATCCAACAGCGTCCAGTTCATTGATGTATCCCATCATCTTAAGACAATGGTCATGAACTAGCTGGTTCTTGGACATTTGTGCGGTGATAAACTGCTTTAGGACCTTCGGACGAGTAGAACGATTCTACTCTTCATACATTATCCTTAGACTATCCAAGATATCCTTGGACACTTCGATTTGATCGAACTATCGCTGTATCTAATTGTCTAAGGAGGCTATGATGTAGTACCGGGCAAGAGAGTTTTTCTCTTCCCATTCTTGATATTCCCTCTTACGGGCCTCAGAAGCCCTATCACCCAGACGATCCGGAGCAGTGTTCTTAGCAACTTTGTCCAATTTCTCGAACGTCAGAACCAGCATAAGGTTACGATACCAGTCAGCGTAATTGGGGACTATAGTTTATTATCGTCCAATAGTTTGGTGAATTGTCCATTTGCCATTTTTGATAAAAGGCAAAGCAAATATTAGTCCTCAATCTGATTTGATTCATGTTATCTACAGAGATATGGCTTATAATCTATGTTCCATTTCCATTTATTCATCTCTGAGATTTCTCTCCTATCTCAGTGATGGAGACTGCGAACTATGTCTCTAGAATTGTGGGAAACCACATATAGTGCATGGAACCAACTGTTTCATCTACACAACCCCACTACTTTCTGTAAAGGATCACATCCACTCATCTCATGAGATTTCCCTTTGGCCTCTATCAAACAAGGTTCATTGCCATTTTAGGTTAAACCTTTCTATCTAGTAAGTGCGTACCCATCATATTCATGAACACCAAGGTACTGTGAGAGAGTCTTCCATTTTAGGATAGGCCCCTCCCACATCGGTCTATGACGCCCCTATCATCTTATGAAACAATCCAACAAATCCAGCAGTAAATGAATAGCCCAATTTTATGGTGCATCTCCTCATTACTAAAGGTCCCATCTTCATGCTAATGATGGAAGGCCTTTAGAGAGTTCATTATATGAATCTCCCTACCACATGCACTTATATTTCAGTGGAGGGAACAAAATATTATGCCCTAGTTTTATTTAGGTCAAACCAAAGTGGCTCCCACTGACTTTCTCAAAGCCAGATTTAAATGGGTCCTAAACGGCTAGGGTTCCGCATGGTTCCTCCTAGGGAGCAAGCTAATGTGGAGCCCATCAAACAGGGAGATCATCCAATGATCTTATGGACACCATGGCAATGATGCACATTCAGCCATGGTATGCAAAAGAGCCACTGTCGAATTAATCATGGGCCAAGTACTTATGGCACATGTACGTGGCACATCACACATCTATACATCACATGCATGAAACAAATTGATCCAATCAATTAAAATATTTGTAAATCCCTTAATTAATTAGATTAAATCAGTATCAGCCCAACAGAGCACATAATATTATCATATAACATTATCTGGGTATATGGGTTGAACTGCAAAAGGCAGTTCGACCCATATAGCTAAATCAAGGTTGATTCTGTTTTAACATATTAAAACTGGGTTTTCACAGAGGTGGGCTGAATTAAAACTTGAAGTGGGCCATCAACCCTCTGGCCTAAATCGAATTTGAGTCAGAAAAACCAACCCCATCGAACCAACAATTCGGTCCAACCAGTTTGGACCAAATCTGGTGTGAATTGGCCCAAGTTTCGCTGTCCAGTTCAAGATTTAATTCAAGAATAATGATCTGAAAAATAAATTAAATCTAGATAATCAAATTATCAAGAAAAAAAAATTAGAGGGCTGCACTGTTATTTTCTTGGACATCCTACAAACCTACAAAGAACAATTAATCACAGATTGCATATTCGATATCTGCAAAATCGCAGATCATAGAACTTCTTTCTGCGAAATCTTCTTCTCCTCTGTTGCGCACTCTAGCAATCTCCAGATTAAAATAAAATAGAAAAACCTAATTTTTCTATTATTTCATCACATCGAATTCCTATACAATTTGTCTAAAAAAATTATTTAAAGACCAAATTGAATAGAAAAGAAACAACAGGGTGTGCCAATCTTGGCACCAGAAAGATTCGATCTCCATCACATGTGCAGCCCAAGAATTCAAGAAACATTCACAGAACAATTCTATAAATATAATAGAATAATAAAGATTTATTTTCTAGATCATCCGCCCAAAATCTAGGAACCAATTCCCAGGAAAAACACTAACTACGCAAATCGGGTAGATTGCCTTCTGCCTATTTGTGTAGATCTAGATCTGATCTAATTTGGTTCAAGACTTGAACCTGGCTCTGATACCACTAAAGGGATGGGAGATCCATCATATGGATGGTCGATCCCTACAAGAAGGTTGGGCAAAATTTCAAAAATTTCTTTACCCCCATTTGGGAATCGTATTCCCAATTTAGAAAACTACATTTTCAATGTTCGTTCTTGTAACCAAACTGAACCAAATCTTAAGCCAAGATTAGGGAGGGATATGCCAGATACAGAATCCACGGAAAAAGCTCCTCTTAACATAGGTATTCATGCCCAAAGAATGTACCAAATCCTCGCTCCACTGAAAATGACACACCTTAGGATGAGGCAGGATCAATAGGTAGTTTTTCACCAAGAACCTGTGATTCTTCAGCAAGAATCGAATGGGGTAGTGAGCACAACTTCAAAATTGTTTCTTCTAGCAAGAAACAATATCAAGATCAAATCTTGATCAGATCCAAGAATTAGAGATCGAATAGGGTAGGGCGGCAAGAGCAGGAAGAAAAAGAACTTAAGGCAAGATCAATCTAACTGATTTGTCTTCTCTCTGTGTTGTGTGTCTTTTTCAGGTCCACCCTGCTCTCTATTTATAGGCATAAAGAAACAACCTCCTAATCTATTTAAGAGTTTCCTAATCCAAATCTTTATTTGGATCTAGACTCTTTAAGTGATAAGGATAATCCCCTATCTTATCTGCAGTTTAGGATCAACTTATTCCTAATCAAATTAGGAGTTTCCTTATCCACATCTTTATTTAGATCTAGACTCTTTAAGTGGATAAGAGTTATACTCTTATCCTTATCTGCTGATACAAATCCAGATCCGCCCCTATTTAATTAATCCAATTAACCCAGATCGAAATGGGCTTTTAGGCCCATTAAGATTTCAAGCTCACTTCCTTTTAATGCTCGCTAGCTTGGCTCTCTTTGTATGGCGTGGGACCCTAACATTGATCTACACATCAGCCACATGGCTCTCTTGGCCGAATTCACTGCTGAATATAGTGAACCACTGAGTTCATCACTATGGGCTCTTAATGGGCCCAACATTTACACTAAATCGTCCTTGGGTCCAACCATCTTATGAAGGCCCAAGGACTGTGGGCAGATGCAAGATTAGCCCATCAGGTATAACCCTCAATGGTCTTACACTTAACCTCTCAGCCCTTAATGATCAAACACTGCCCGACAAGATAGGACCTCTCCCTCAGCTGCATGGTGTAGTGCTACACTCTCTGCTCATATGGATCCCGGGAATTAAAACCTTTTGCAAACATTTTGAAACCGCAATATTTATAAGTATATCTCTATAAATATATTTTGCAAAACCAAATTTCACACATTTGAAATCCACTACCAGTAGTTTAGGTTTCCATCAAAGAGAGTGCATTTTCTCGATCATTCACTTTGTCTGACAAAGGGCTGATATTGTCACTATGATCACCCACTCACATGAATTCTCAGACTATCCAAACATACCCAGGTTTTGACCCTATCTAAGGATCTCACTGATTGGCACATCAAAGACAGTCTAATCTGACACCTAGTGCAGTATCATAAACGAGTCTTGGGGTCAGGTGTAGCAATCTAGTTTTGCCCATCTATCTCTAAGGTCCAGGGAAATATTGGAATTTTGGTCCGGTTCAGGGTTTCAAGAAAACCCACACTGCATGTACCTCATGTCTCACCCTGGAAGCTAAGACAAGCCACCCCAACCAACTTGGTGGCACATCAGTGTCAGCCTTGGTAGGATTAATCTCCCCAGATATATCCAATGGTTGTGAAGATTCTAAAGTAACACGAGTCTTATATGTGTCCAGTTTAAGGGTATTACACAGAAACACACCACAATAACATGAATCAAATATGTACTTTGTTCAGTTACAATAAATGTCATAATGTACATCATGTTGAATAGAGCTAAGGTCATACACTGTCTAACAGTTTGGGCACACACAGGCCTCACCATGGGCTCAGCCTATTGCCCTCTCCGACCCGTTGTCCAAAGCGGGTTCACAGGCCACTGGATTTGATCAGCCATCCCTTTCATTTTCTTTATTTTCTTTTATGTTACTTTTATTCTGGCAATCTTTTAGATTTAATTTCGGTTGGATTCTGTCCCCAAGTAAGACGAAAGGTTGTTCTTGAGAAGTTCAAGGGTAGAGGAAGAGGAAATGCCCAGGCAAGAGGAAGGGTTCCTGCTTTCAGTTCACCTAGTCACTAATGCCACCTCTGGATCTGGATCCCAACCAGTTTCCATAGTTTTAGATATACTTTTTACGCGTGTTTTTATTTTCCGTTCTTTAATTTCTAGTTTTTATTTTATTTCTGCAATTTATTTTCATCAAATTTAATTGATGAGAGTAGAATTTATCATATTTTTATCCCCAAATATTCTGTCTTTCATACTTAGTTAGAACTTAATTGGACTCGTATTTCTTGTATTTCAGTTCAGGGCATGAAAGAAGGCATCAGGAGCAAAGAAAGGCAATTCGGATGATTTTTCACAGTTTTGGCACCGTTCAGTAATTTGGGCCTAACTCACGTATCCGAACTCTGATTGGGCTGATTCAAGACCCACTGGAAAGATAAGAGAAAAATACACAACTTTCGTGTATCCAGACTACCGCGTAGTTGCTTGCATCACTCATGATTTCAAAGGGCAAGTTCCAGTCCGGTGGTTGAATAATGGGTGCAATCGTCAACAAATTCTTGAGCTTATCAAATGCTTCCTTGCATTCATCCCCAAAGTCGAAAGGCACATCTTTTTGAAACAATTTAGACAATGGCAGGGCAATTTTTGAAAAGTCCATGACAAACCTAAGATAAAAACCTGCATGTCCAAGAAAAGCACGCACTTCCCTAACATTTGTAGGGTAAGGTAAGCTTACAATTAAATCAACCTTTACCTTATCGACCTCTATGCCTCTTGCAGAGATACCATGTCCCAACACAATGCCTTCCTTTACCATAAAGTGGCATTTTTCATAATTCAAAACCAAATTAGTTTCAACACATCTATCCAGAATTTTACTCAAATTATCTAAACAATCATCAAACGAATCACCATAGAGTAAAATCATCCATGAACACTTTAATGCACTTCTCAATAAAGTCAAAAAATATACTAATCATGCACCTTTGAAAAGTACCTGGAGCGTTGCACAGACCAAAAGGCATTCGTCTGTAGGCGAAAATGCCGAATGGGCAAGTAAAAGTCATTTTCTCTTGGTCCTCTTGAGCAATAACGATTTGATAATAACTTGAAAATCCATCGAGAAAATGAAAGAATGCCTTTCCAGCTAACCTTTCTAACATTTGATCTATGAAGGACAAGGGGAAATGGTCTTTTCTAGTGGCTAAATTAAGTTTTCGAAAGTCAATCAGCATACGCTAGCCATTTTGTACCCTCATTGGGACTAGTTCGTTATTTTGATTTCTTACCACAGTGATCCCAGTTTTCTTGGGTACAACATGTATTGGACTCACCCACTTACTATCCGAAATCGGATAGATTATCTCTTCATCTAGTAACTTAAGCACTTCTTTCTTTACCACTTCTTTCATTGCTGGGTTGAGCTTCCTTTGCGATTCTCTGACTGGCTTGGCACCATCTTCCAAAAGATTTCTGTGCATGCAGATTGAGGGGCTGACCCCTTTTATATCAGCTAAGGTCCAACCAATCGCCGTCTTGTGGCTTTCAGAACCTCGACGAGTCGTGCCTCTTGATCATCAGTCAATCCTTTTGCAATGATCACTGGCAATGTTTCTTTGTCACCCAAGTAAACATACTTTAGGTGACCTGGCAAGGTCTTCTGCTCTAACTTCGGAGCCTGCAAAACAGAAGGCAACAATTTTTTATGAGAAAATGATGATGGAATATTAGAATTTGTTACCTTTTGTTCTACTATCGGTTTCAAAGCTTCATAGGATGAATCTAGCTCTTCCTTCATATCCAATTGTGCACTTAATTYGAGCTCCGCATTCATATCCTCTTCCCCAAAAATTTCCTGCACAATTGAGTCAATAATGCCAACTGAACAAATTGAATGACATTCATTGGGGAACTTCCTTACTTCAAAAATATTAAATTTAACAATCTCGCCGTCAAACTCGACGGAGAGGGTACCCTCATCCAGATCTATTTTAGTTTTGGTCGTTTTCATAAATGGCCTACCTAATAGAAGTGGGGCTGAACTTGTGATAGTATCTTCCTCCATCTTCAAGATGTAAAAGTCAGCTGGAAATATAAGGCCATTAACCTGCACCAAAACATCTTCAATAATCCCTTCAGGGTAAGCGTTAGAACAGTCAGCTAACTGAATGACAACCCTACTTTCTTTCAATGGACCTAAATTCAAAGCACAATAAATTGAGTATGGCATGACATTGATGGATGCACCTAAATCTAGCATGGAACGCTCAATTCTTTTATTGCCAATCACGCAAAGTAAAGTAAACATACCTGGATCAGCACGCTTTTCCGGCAGGGTCCTCTAGATGACAATTGACACGTTCTCCACAACCTTTACCTTCTCATCTCCTCTCAGCTTCCTTTTGTTAGTGCACAACTCCTTCAGAAATTTTGCATATTTGGGGATTTGCTTGATGGCATCTAACAAGGGAATATTTATTTCCACCTTCCTAAAGGTCTCCAAGATTTCTTGCTCGTACTCTTCTTTCTTAAATTTTTCCAACCTACTAGGAAATGGTGGCACAATGGCATTAGACATCTTAGGTAGAGGGGGTCGGGTTTTACCTTATGGGAGTTCTCATGTGATACTTGTTCCTCTTCTTTCTGCACTTTATCCTCTTTCCTTGGTGAAGTAGATTGTGACTGTAATTCCTTCCCACTTCTCAGCACCACTGCACTTGCATTCTCCTTGGGATTGACTACCATTTGTGATGGTAGCTTTCCAGAATTTTGCGCCTCCAACTTGCTAATAGAAGTAGCAAGTTGACTGATTTGGTTCCCTAAGTTCCGGATGCTGGCCCTTGTTTCCTGTTGGAATTGTTGAGTGTTAGTCGCTAGAGCCTTAACGATCTCATCTAAAGACATACCTAAACTTGAGGGTTGATTTTGAGTTTGGGCATGTGCTGGAATTGGAGGATGTCTGTTGAAAGCATGGGGCTGGAATCTTTGTGGTCCTCCTTGATTTTCGTAGCTCAGATTGGGATGATCCCTCCACCTAGGATTGTAATAGTTAGAATAGGGATCATACTTGCATTGAGGTTGGCCCGGAAATCCTCTTACGGCACTGACTTGCTGCATCGAACCGTCTTGTAATGATTGGAACATATTCATAGGATGCCTAGGAATCGAGCATATGCCATAAACCCTTGCCGTTTGTAATTACCCTACAACCAATTGACGAACCAAAGCAGTTAGATCAGATATTTGACTTTCCAAATTAGAATGGCTTGCCTCTTTAACATGTCTAATAGCACCATCTGTTCTTGCTCCAAATTGTTGGGAATTTTTGGCCATGTTGGAAATCAATTCCCTAGCCGCTTTGGGTGTTTTATTGACCAAGGCTCCTCCACTAGCTGCATCTAACATACTTCTATCCATAGGTTGGAGTCCTTCATAGAAGTATTGGATTAATAGTTGTTCAGGTATTTGGTGGTGTGGGCAGCTAGCACAGAGTTGTTTAAACCTTTCCGAATACTCGTATAGTGTCTCACCACTAAACTGCCGAACCCCACAAATCTCCTTCCTAATATTTGCAGCTCGTGATGCAGGGAAATATTTAAATAAAAACATCGTATTCATCTCATCCCATGTACGTATTGAACCAGGAGGAAGAATGTATAACCAGTCATTTGCTTTATCTCATAAAGTAAAAGGAAAAGCTATAAGTTTTACCTGATCCTCAGTTATACCCTGTGGTTTCATGCTCGAACAGACGACATGGAACTCTTTAAGATGCTTATGAGGGTCCTCACCTGGAAAGCCATGAAAGACAGGAAGCAATTGAATCAAACCCGATTTAAGTTCAAAAGCTACCWCGAGAGTGGGATAGATTATGCATAAAGGCTGTTGATTCATGATTGGCACAACCAACTCTCATAGCGTTCTTTCTCTATCAGCCATCCTTTCTTCCTCTTCGAAAATGGGTCGATCACAAGTTGTCAAATCAATATCAGAATTCACCCTTGGGGGTGAACGGTCCTTCCTTTGTTTTGCCTCCTTTCTCAATCGATGGGCGGTCTTCTCAATTTCAGGGTTATATTCTAGTTCACCTTGGTGAGAAGCAAGAGTCATAAAACAAAGGAGGTTAACACAAACAGAAGGTATAAAGCTAAGAAATTAAAGTAGCTCCCCAGTAACGGCGCCGAAATTTTGACGGGTTGTCGAAGCCCTCAAAATTAATTCTAGTCCCATCTTACAATAAAATTGTAGTAACAGTGGTACCAGGTGGGAAATTCAAATCCCACAGGGAGCTAGTAAGTAATTTCTCAGCCGGTTGCGCAAATTAAAGAGTGGGAAATTCGAATAATTAAAATTCTAAAATAACAAAAGAGCAAATAACAATTAACAAGGAAAATTCAGTCTTATTGAATTCTGATCCAAGGGTTTGGATTGAGTCAATTGGTCATCGATCATAGGTAAACTTCAGCAGTCTTGCAATTCAAGTATTTAACCTTAGGATTTATTAGGATAGCCATAATAAACCTCATGTTTTCCTGAATTAGTTGACCAAACCCAGCATTCGATCAACACTTATCATTAACCGATTGGGTACGATAGCGTTCCATATCAATT
>NW_010729356.1:163639-187070 GCF_000365185.1 Nelumbo nucifera | reverse complement strand
GTAGATCAATGCTTGGGTCCCACGCCATACAAAGAAGCCCAACTAGGCAGCAGTTTGGAAGACTTTTGAGCACTTGATTCTTATTGGGCCTAAAGCCCATTTTGAACTGGGCTGATTTGATTAGTCATTAACAAGGGGAAGATTGAGATTAGGATGAGCCCAAAATCTTATCTAATTTGCAGATAGGATTAAGAAGAGTCCTAATCCAAATACAGATTTGGATAAGGGCAACTCTTGATATGATCAGGAGATCTTTTCTTAATCATTAAGCAACTGGAGGAAACCCTATTTGAATTACAAGAATTTGAACCCTAGGGGAATTACACAAAACACACCCTGCAGTTTTGAGATAGGATCTTAGAAACCCTGGAGAAAAAAAAAGCAGTTCGCCATCCTCTTCTCTAGTTTCCTCCTGTTGTAGCCGCCACCATCTACTACAGTTCGATTTCTCTGCCAGAGAAATATCAAAAAAGAGTTCTTGATATCAGTCTTTACTGAAAGGCTGATTCAGTTTGGTGCTCATTGTCTTCCAAAGGATTCTTGTGAAGGATTCAATGTGTGGGACACACTCTGCTGGTTCTGTTCCACGGTTGTTGTGTCATCTTCAGCAGGAGCAGATCTTGGTGTCTTCTTTGGCGTGAACACCAACTTTGGGAGATATTATTTATTTGGATCAGGTATAATCACTCCCTTATATTTTGGTTCAGATCTGGTTCAATTATGGTTCAAGTAGGATCCTTGAATCTTGATTCTAAAATTAGGGAATGCGATTCCTAATTGGAAGGTAGGTAGAAAATTTTTGAAATTCGCCCACCCATTCCACAACCTTTTGGCATCCATACGATGGATTCTACCATCCCTTTCAACCCCAACATGAAAGAAGTGGTAAAGGCTGAATTAATTAAGCTATTAGATGTCGGGATCATTTATCCTATTTCTGATAGTTCTTGGGTAAGCCCCGTGAAAGTCGTGCCCAAGAAAGGGGGTATGACCGTTGTTCCAAATGAGAAAAATGAACTCATCCTGACTAGAACTGTCACCGGATGGTGTGTATGTATTGACTATAGAAAGTTAAATGAAGCCACCTGGAAGGACCTTTTCCCTCTCCCATTTATGGACCAAATGTTAGAGAGGCTAGCCAGGCATGAGTATCATTGTTTCTTGGATGGATATTCGGGGTATAACCAGATCCCAATTGCACCAGAAGACCAAGACAAGACCACTTTTACTTGCCCATATGGTACCTTTGCATACCAAAGGATGCCCTTTGGATTATGCAATGCCCTAGCAAGTTTTCAGCGATGCATGGTGTCCATATTTTCTGATATGGTTGAAAAATTTATTGAGATCTTTATGGATGATTTTTCAGTTTTTGGCTCTTCGTTTGATGCATGCTTGAATAATCTGGAACAGGTGCTTACTAGATGCGAAGAAACACATCTTGTGTTGAATTGGGAGAAATGTCATTTTATGGTGCAAGAAGGCATAGTGCTTGGACACAAGAATTGCCAAGGTGGAGGCAATTGAAAAATTGCCACCCCCATCATCTGTCCATTCTGTGAGAAGTTTCTTAGGCCATGTCAGCTTCTATAGGAGGTTTATTAAGGATTTCTCAAAAATTGCCAAGCCACTATCTACCTTGCTTCAGAAGGAAGTGCCTTTTGAATTTTCAATTGAACGCCTTCATACTTTCAACACCTTGAAAGACAGATTGATCCATGCACCTATCATGGTAGCACCAGATTGGACCCTCCCATTTGAATTAATGTGTGATGCGAGTGATTCTGCTGTAGGGGCTGTTTTGGGACAAAGAGTGAACAAACATTTTCAGCCAATTTACTATGCTAGCAGAACTTTGAATGGACCCCAACTCAATTACACCACCATAGAAAAGGAACTTCTAGCAGTAATCATTGCACTTGACAAATTTCGTTCATATCTGATATTGTCCAAAGTTGTTGTATACACAAATCACTCGGCATTACGGCACTTGCTTACCAAGAAAAATTCAAAACCAAGACTGATCAGGTGGATCCTTCTACTACAAGAATTTGATATTGAGATTAGAGACATGAAGGGTTCTGCAAACCTGGCTGCTGATCATCTCTCCCGGTTAGACAAGGTAAGCTCAGAAGAGGAGATAACTAGCAACATCTGAGAAGAATTTCTAGATGAACAGTTGTACTCAGTTCAAGAATACGCATCTCCTTGGTATGCTGATTTTGTAAATTATCTAGCTACACAAGTCATTCCTCCTAACCTATCATATCAACAAAAGAAGAAATTCCTTTCTGATGTAAAATACTATTTGTGGGAGGAACCCTTTTTATATAAATTATGTGTAGATCAGATCATAAGGAGATGTGTCCCTGAGGAGGGGATGGAGTCGGTACTCCAATTTTGCCATGATAAAGAAGCAGGAGGTCATTTTGGAGCTAGCCACACTACAGCCAAGGTTTTGCAATCAGGTTTTTATTGGCCTACATTATTCAAAGATGCCCACAAGTATGTATCCACATGTGACAAATGCCAAAGATCGGGCAACGTTTCCCGACAGAATGAAATGCTCCTCTCCATTATTTTAATTTGTGAAATCTTTGATGTTCGGGGTATAGACTTCATGGGACCATTCCCGAATTCTTTTGGGAATAAGTACATCCTTGTTGTTGTTGATTAGGTATCTAAATGGGTAGAACTCGTGGCTTTGCCCACAAATGACTCAAGGAGGGTGGTACATTTCCTGAAAAAGCAATTTTCCCATTTTAGCACTCCACGAGTTATAATTAGTGATAGGGGAACTCACTTTTGCAATAGCCATTTTGAGCTCTTAATGCAAAAATATGGAATTACACATAAATTGGCTACCCCTTATCACCCTCAAACTAGTGGCCAAGTGAAGCTGGCTAACAAGGAGCTCAAAAGAATTCTGGAAAAGACTTTAGCATCTTCTAGAAAAGATTGGTCCATCAATTTAGATGATGTATTATGGGCATACAGAATTGCATATAAGACACCCATTGGCATGTCCCCCTACAGGTTGGTCTTTGGTAAAGCATGCCATTTACCAGGAGAATTAGAGCACAAGGCCTATTGGGCTCTTAAATTCTTGAATTTTGACATTGAGGCCATAGGGGGCTAAAAGGAGGCTGCAATTGAATGAGATGGATGAATTCAGACTTGCCGCCTATGAAAATGCCAAAGTCTATAAAGAAAGAATTAAAATATAGCATGATAAGAACTTGCTGAGGCGGGACTTTTATGTTGGGCAGCAGGTATTGTTATATAATTCCCATCTTTGCCTGTTCCCAGGCAAGCTGAGATCCAGGTGGTCTGGACCCTTCACCATCACTCAGGTTTTTCCCCATGGGGCTATAGAAATCACCCACCCGGTTCAAGGCACATTTAAAGTAAATGGCCAGTGCTTGAAACCATATTTAGTGGGCGGTACTGTCCCCCCTCCATCCACTATTTATCTTGACCACCAATGATCTTCTTGTTCATGAACAGGTTAAGGCATCTTTTCTTCATTTTTTTTTAGGATATTAGTTAGTAAAATAAAGATGTCTTTTTCAAAATTTCAATTCAATTTTAGCAGAAGAGGCTTCCCACCAAAGATCCCATTTTATTATCCAGGGAGTCCTCTATTCACCCTTCTCTTTACTTGCTATTGCTTTTGTTGATTTCATTGTCATTCCCTAACACTAGGAACATTGCGGACAATGTTCATCTTAAGTGTGGAGGAGTGAGCCTGAGGCTAGGGTGTGGGAATTGAAACCATGCACCTCATTCACCCCAACACACATATGCAGGCAATGACATATCCAAGTAGACTGGAACCCCTTAAGTTCATTGATATTTATTAGGTGATTTTTTTTAAGAAGGAATACAATGAGTTGAGGGAAACCAATGTAATTGTAAGTTTTTATTCTTGCGAATGACCAAACTTAGTATCATGAGAAAAAGGAAGAGCTGAATATGTCTTTCAGCATAACTAGCCTTAACTACCTTCATGTGTATGAAAGCACTTGATTTCATTGTTAATGGTCAAGAAAGCTAGTGCACATCTGAAATGCTAATACATGAGGTACAATAATTGAGCCCAAATTGACTCTGCTATTTTGAGCTGAATAGTAAAACTAGCAGCTCAGAACATGAGTCTTGTTATCTACCTCAAGCATGTGACCGGTGTGAGATGGAGCATAAAGTGCACTCACACAAAAAAAAAATAAAAAAACGAGAGAAAAAGAAGAGTGTGAGATGGAGCATAAAATGCACTCACACTAAAAGAAGAAGAAAAGGGTGAGACGGAGCATAAAATGCACTCACCCCTTGAAATAAGTAATTATGGTGACAGCTGAGGTTCAAAGGGGCATACTAAAGTTGAACTCTCATTAAGATATAGTTACAGATGTGAAACTTAGTGCAATTAGATTATTAACTTTGACAATTAAGGAGCTGATTTATATATTGATTGGGAGTGAAGGCTGGACTTTGAAGAAATTCATATTCTCCTTTCCTTGGATCTTATACATGTGTTAAATGGTAATTTACAAGAATAAGAGCTGAACACTTACCAAAGTTTCCCAACTACTCAAAGCATTTCTATCTTAAAAATTCACCTAATAATTGGTGAGAATAGAGGGGGGGAAATGTTCAATTTATGGTTGATGTCTTTGCTTGAGGACAAGCAAAAGCTTAAGTGTGGGGGTATTTGATGAACATATAATTTATCTATAATTTATGAGGTCTTTGCATGGATTTTTATGTTGTTTTTATTTAATTTTGCCCTAATTTAGTTTAATGATAAGAAAAGATTTCAGGGGTAATTAATCCAAGAAAAAGAAAGAAGGCAAGAAAAGAAGGTTCAAAAAGTCCAATTTCAGCCCAGCCCGATTGTGGAAGCAAGAGAGAGCACTTCAGCCCAAGAAGAACAAGTTGATTCCTTGAAAAAACCCAGAAAAAGAAAGCCTAGCAAAGAGTAAAATTCAGCCCAATAGAGAAGGCTCATTCTCAGCCCAAAAGAGGAACCTAGAGTGTAGCTATCATGTGCTAAGAGGGAGCCTAAGTGCAGCCCTAATAGCAGCACTCTTAAAAGGCTTTCAAGAGAACTCTAGAAAGTTCAAGAAGGGGGAGTAATACACCCCATTCTAAAGGCTTCAAGAAGGGGCAAGAGCCCCCTTGAAAATCTATATGAGGAGGCCTCTAGAAGGGGGGAAGGTGTTCAATTGCTTGAGAGAAAGGCTCTCCCACTCCTAGAGGTTCGAACTCCATGAAGAGAAGGAAGAGAAGAAGGGCTAGGCGCAAGGAAGAAGAAGAAGAAGGGGCTGAAGGAGTTCAAGTCAAGCTAGCAAGAAGAGAATGTGAGTTTGAAATTAGGGGTTTTTGATTCAGAGATCTATTGTAATCATTCTATTCTAGTTTCATTTTCCTTTGATTTGAATTCAGCTTCCTTGTTGTAAATTTTTCTTTCTCCCCCTTCCATTCCTTCTTGATATATTTCAGTTTGTAAAATTTCAGATCAGCAATCAAATTCTTTTTTATTCATTCGAATGGTTGTGAATTGTACTTGAAGTTTCTTGAATAGGGGTTAAATTCTAGATTAATTCGGCCAGTTAACTTTCAAAACTCAGATCCGAATTCTCAGATCTGAGATTGCAAGATCTGAATTGCTTGAAAGAGAATTTAGATCTGCAAATTTTAGATTGGCCGAATTAATCTAAAGCTTGGAATTCTTAGAGTGCTTGAGAAAGACTAGGAATTCAGATCTACTATTCAAGAACTGAATTGAATGCAATGTTAGAGATAACTTGCACAATTCAGTTGGTGATCAATTCAGATTTGAATTGATACCTTAGAAATGTTTGAAGAAATGCATGCATGGGGATTATATCCTTGATAGAGATATGGGGAGCATCACTCATGCATAGATTGAACATGCACTTGAAAGAGGTTGTTCATGACCTTGGGGTTTCATCAAACCAATGCTCTATCATGATCTATTTGAATGATTCAATTTTATTGATTGCTGAATTCTGAGATTAACATTAACTGCTTACTCTTCTAACCTGAATTGAAGGCAATTGGGCCAATAATTTAGATAGATTTTATTTTAGGATTTTTAGCTCTTGAATAAAGTTTTGATTTGTTGTTGATCAGATAAGAAGTGCCCAATTTAGTATTGGTAATTGTTTCCTAAATCCTCGTGGAAACGATACTTTATTCACTACTTTACTACCTGAACGGCTAATGCACTTGCTACTGTCATAATGAGCCACATCAACCCAACACATCCGGATGCAGTCTTCCTTCTGGCAACCAATCCGAATGAATCGTGGCAGAAGCAAATTGGGCAACCGTACTGGAGACGTTATAATGCACCTCCTTACATTGAACATACATAGGATCCGTCACTAGGAAGTGCATTAACGGTATATCATGATTTTCACGGTATCCCAATAGTTGTTGTCGTATTTGGTCAAACTCTTCCTCGTACGACACCTCCGAATGGGAAGCAAACTCCCTGTCCACGTCCTCATTCCCTGAGTAGTGTTCCTCATCATCGAAAAAGTTAGGTATTGGTGCATCATTGCAGCTAGACTGTGGGTAAACACCCCTGGAAGGGTTACCAGCATCGTTATGAGGCATGGATTCCATAGAAACCTTCCTACACGCGTCTTCATACTGTGTCACCGCCACCACGTTAGACCCCGGCTGAGTCGTCCGATCCACTTCTTTGGAACAAAAACTCGATAAACTTGGCTGTCGGACGCTTGAGGAGTAGTATGGGGGGCTGCATTATCCATGGTACACATAACAACACTATCCTGGTTTCTAGTCACCACGGGCTCAATTGTGGGGGCTGCATCGCCCTTAGTTCCTCAACCAGACGCCAAAAGAAGGGTGTGCAGGACTCCCCAAGGGGAAACTTAGATAAGAGAGTCTACGATAAAGACATACCTAAGCAATCAGAACCAATGAATCTCAAATAACTTCTCACCTCTAAGTCCACCTCGTCCCCATCAAAATCTGGCTCATTGCGGTCAACCCACTTCAAAGTGAAAGAGTGTTTCACAATCAATCCTCACAATACATGATAGATGTAGAAAGCTATAACTAAAATGCAAGCCAATACACTTACCAAACCCCGCCCACCTAGAGTCGCTATCGGAACCCCAACGGATGGTTCCATACAAACTGCTTGATCACCTACAACGGCTTGACTGCCTTCATTCACAATAGGCTGTGATAGGATCAATGCTTAGCAAAGGTAATGCAATTTCGTTTAATCATAGTTCAATAATCATACAAACATTCAACAAAACTTATCGACTCGTCATTCTTTAGACTCCACCTTAGCTGACGGGAAGCCCTTTTCTTCAATCGCCTGCTTGAGAAGCGAATCGTAACACCACCTAGGGAGGGTGACACATTCACAAGCTTCACAGGCTCCAACACTAGACCAACATCACTCCCAAGGGCTGTCGCTAAAACATCTCGGCTGGCTATAGACCCACCCACGATAGTTGGGGCTGGAGAACTGTAATCACCTTCATGAACCTATACCGGAGCCGGATCAGAAGGTGATGGTACACTGCCAGGACGAAAGGAGCGAAGCACCCTTGCAGACCTATCCCTCTTCACCGGAGGAGCGTGACTACAACTTTTACTCTCGATAACCGGTCATTTCCTAGAACGTTTGGACGGTGATCTCTTCAGTGAATTAGAGCGAAGAAGAGTTATTCCCGCCCCTCGGCAAGTAGCATGGCCTGGGGGAGGGGCCGGCACATGGTAGGCTCGTGAGTTTGCCCACAATAATTCCTGGAACTCGATGAGCAGTGAGCAGAGGTATGACAGATAGAGCAACTTACACACTTGCATTTTGCCATAACCAACAATTGAAAACTAAGCACACCCCGGGAATGCTAGATTGTGACACTGAACCCAAAATATGTCTTCTGTAAGGTTTCTCAAAAACTGGTCGCTTATGTCGTGGTACCCAAATTGCTAGAGCACCCAGTCTGGATGATAGATAGAGAGATGTGATTCACCTAAGCGGTCCAAATATGCAATAACCCTAGGCAACAAAATTACTCGTGCCATTCTCACAACAACACTTCCCATCTCAAGAGCACAATGGTTATCCCCACCCTCCGGGACAAGCACGCCAATGCAGAAAGGCACAACATGGCGGACCGTGCGAGCATATGGTCTCCATATATATCTGTTCAAAGAGGCCAATTTCATACTAATCTCATTCATTTAAAAATTTTTGTGCCTCTTTGCGTGAAGCCACTGTTTACCCCTGCACACTTCCAAAACCTTCTCCTCTGATTCATTACCATTGAGAGTAGCAATCTGAAGGTGGAGAGGATGAAGAATTGGCGGCCTCACATTGAGATCAAAGTGTTCACAGATGAACATCCAAATAAACAGAGCGAAGACGTAACTCACGTGTCTCTTACAACTAGGGTCGTTTAGCTACTGAACAGTGTCATCCAGCTATTTGTACAAATAGCCAAGAAACATTGACGCTAGGGAGAGTTGATACCCGATAGCAGCAATGACAGCCAGGGGGATCAAAACGGTGCAGAGACAGTAGTCTGGCATCCCTGGAAACAAGAAGCAGGGAGCCACGTATAGAATATAGGCAGCAAGGTGGCATTGAGAGCCTGCACCTCATACCATGACATTCTCATCGCCGCGACACTCGAACCAGTAAGCCATCCATTGATCTAGTGGCATTTTGCCCCGCGAAGAGGATCGGTCCACCAATGCCTTGTAGGGGGAAACCTCCCCAATAAGCTCCGAACAAAGCTCCTTCAACTCCGGCATGATGGACTCGATATGTTGCAAATGCTCTACAGTTATCGCACCCCCAATCGGCAATGCTAACAATGCCACCACATCCTCTACTGTAATAGTAAATTCGCCAAACAAACCAACGAAAATATGTGTACATGGACACCAATGATTCAGCAGGTGCCCTACATACTTAACACCTTCCTGGCCTGGAAGATCAGTGCAGTAGTTTACAAACCTAAAAAGCCTAGCATCCTAAAGCGTTCAGCAATACATAGGATTTTCCAAAATGAATCGCGTCCAAGTAGTATAATTGGTTGAAGACTTTGACGCATCGGTTCGCGGCTCTTGGCATTTGTATGACATGGAAACCTCCGTGGTTTTGCAAAGACACATCAACCCGGTACCAGTGACAACATCAAATGAACCGTTTTGCAAAGACACATCAACCGCTTCCCTCTCTATTAGCAATGACGAAGTGTCAACCTGTCTGACGAAATCTTTAAAGAAGGAATCTGGACTTCCTTGTCGAGTAGCCATGAAGACAGATTGAGTAACCTGAAAATGATACAAAGGAGAAAAGTTTCTTCTCGCCTATCAAATAGCCTTCCAATGGTTGAATGGGGGAGATAATAGCAACAACCGCAAATAAAGCGAGAGTAGCCCGCCTGCCCTGTTTTATAATAACCATGAGCGTAGAGTACTAAACGGCGCTGGAGAAGATGGTAAGATGCCTGCACAACACCCGAAGCAATGCATCGTGAATAAGTAAGCTCACGAAATTACCCAAAAGTCCCTTTCGGAGGTGAGACCAATGAGGCGCATTTAATGCAAATGCGTCATCCCATACCGTAATAGCAATGGATAGTAACCATCGCCATATCATATCAAAT
The DNA here is from genome assembly GCF_000365185.1 of Nelumbo nucifera. The sequence continues at coordinate 177,378 of NW_010729356.1, read as the reverse complement.
TTGAAACCCGATCCACACATGTGACTAAATCACAGTAATCTCGGATTAGTGACGGAAAGTAAATCATTATTGGGTGCCACATGGATTTTCCTCACAAAAAACTCTTGTTGCTAACCCTCGAAGATACGACGATGCCCAATCAGATTGCATGCACTGGACAAAAGGACACACACGATACTAATTTAATCATCGTACATGAAAGCCTACTGCCCACATGCTACCGGTAGTTTGAAAATGACTAGCGGCATGACCGCTATACACAAAGGGGCCGGTGAGGCCTCGACAATGATAATGGGTTGAAACCGTATCAGAGCTAACTACGACCCACCCAGATATGGTACACACACAACACAACTAATCAATAACACTAAATACACAACACTTCGTTGGGTTCATTCAAAAATCGGTGTACATTATCAAAACAAAAACAAAAAGCATATAATATAAAAGTTACAATGCAGCCCATTCATTCCTCGCCGCTTCTATACCCCCAAGTAGAGGTCCCCGAGTTGCATATGCTGTTAACTCGCTAATCTCTGCCTCGCACTCTGCCACCATTTGACATTGCCGAGCACACTGCTCCTCAAGGTCCGTGAGGTCTCTGGCTGCCACAGCTCGCCTTGCTTCCACAACCTCCATACGATGATGCGGTTCTCAACTTCTATGACTTGAAAGCCGACACACCACATAATTTGATCGTGGGGGAGGTTAATTATCTCTGACATCATACCTGCGAGTGTGTTCAACACTAGACTAACAATGCAAGCAAGCAGTTCAATTGGGGGCAGCCAACCAGACCGGACAATCATCTATACGAAAGTCACTATTTCCTGTGTTACTAAAAATTGGTCCCCTAGACGAACACCCCAAACATGAAACCAGTCAATGACTTTGTACCCCAAAGGGACAATTGAGCTATCAAGCGCAAATCGGACTCAGACAACGTTGTGGAATAGGGCATAAGACACCCTTTTATAAACTACCATGACCCAATGACAAGGGGAGCCAAACAGGCACGTTCAGATGGATTGCCGCGAACAATGACACATTACAACTCATAAATAAAACCCAAAGGGAGACGGGGCACCGCGCAACACCTATAGAGATTTAATTATGTACCCAACACCGTCATTTAAAATTTCAAAACCCCAATGTCACACGTGTCACTTCTTACATCTAACTGAGGACTATGATGATTGTGGCTGCAACTTAGCCACTACATACTCCCTAATCCCACCATCCAACACCTTCTCTCCCAACTACTATTTCATTGTCTTTTGATGATTTTTCTTTCCTGACAATAGTGAGAGGGAGTGGTGGCTAGACCACACAAGCAACACTAACTGCCATCAGAAATCAAATCACCAAAAGACAGGGGGCTGAACCTTCAATCATCATGAATTACCAAGTGCGTGCATAGGGAGCATGTGGTTTACACAAAAACCCAAAACAAGGAGAAATACTAGACCCAACGTCGGAAAGACAAAAGACAATGTGCTTATCGACAAGTTCCCACTTACCAATAAGGAGGGGGGCTAATGTAGGTATGTACAACTCACTCAAACCCTCAATGAACACTCATATACCAAGAGTAACACCATAGAAACACTCACGAACAGCTTACGATCAACCCCCGTGTTGTGATGAACCTACGGCTCACGCCATCTTCGCGATGAACCCACAACATGTTAAGTTAAACTACTATAAACCCATAGCCTGTGAACCTGCTTCGGACAACGGGTCAAAGAGGACAGTAGGTCAAGCCCATGACGAGGCTCGCGTGTGCCCGGACACATGCGAACCCATGGCAATAAAGCACTTTGCGAAACGCCATGAGGCATCGACGAAACATCAACCTTCAAAGGGTGACATCATCATCGACCGCATAGGTTTAGTCATGATGCACAAAAAGGTAGTAGCACATGTGAGTAATGAGGAATCTTGAAGATAAGGAAAGCCGATCCTTGAAAAGATCTTCATGAGACACGTGGCAGTGCCCATTAGCGCATCTAATGATTGCCAACAAAGAATGTACTTCCTTTCCCGATACTGAGTGAAGATCATCATCTCCTACCTTTCAGGATCTCGGGATTTTCTTGATAAATAAAGGACCTCCCTCACATTAGAGGTCATCAAACCCCAAGCATTCCACTACTGATACCCTCGAGCCCCTATAACCCTCTCATTTTTTCTCTAACCCCATACCAAAAGGCCTTTATTCCCTATAGAGACTCTCCTTCGTCTTTCGAAGAGAGACCACTTCCAATCCAGCCTAACACCTCCTCCCAACACCCTCAAATTTATAAAATTATAAATTAGCCACACAACCATCATTCCATCCAATGCATCCATCAAATCAAAATCACTAGGATATAATCAACTAGCAAATCCCACCACAAATCTATGACAATCAATCGTAAAAACATAAAGGTCCCATTTTGATGGCCTTGAACAACTACCAAGGTTGACCATTTCTTTCTCAGATCAAAACCATCCACTTGACTCCTCATCGTAATCTATGCATACCCACCAAATTTTATCCCAAAATTTTCCCTTTTGACCCACCATTAAGCCTAGATCCAATTTCAGCAAATCTCATTGATAAGAGCTCATTATCCATCATCCCAAATTCATTTGACCAATCAGACCTCATCACTATATTTAGAAACCCAAAAAACCTGAACATGTGAAATTTCATGACCAAACTCCTTCATTTGACCGGTAAACAAGTAAGACTCCATTCTGGGTCGTTTTATTAACTAATAAACCATTGACCCAAAATAAATATGTCAATATACACCTTTGATCAAATATTCATTATTTTCATCAAATTTAGGACGTTCGAAAGTGCCTACCCACCAAATTCCATCACAAAATTCCCCTATTTGACCGTTCATCAAACAAAGATTCTATTTCAGCAAAACTTATTGATATAAACTTGTCAACCATAGATCTCCATCATCCCTACCCTTTTTGGCCAATTGGACCTCACCATTGTGTTTAGAGACCCATAAAACCCCAACATGTCAAATTTCACAACTTAATTTGCCCATTTGACCATTAAACTAGGAAGATGTTATTTCGACGCATTATATCGAATTGCCACCTCATCTGTCCCAACCTGACACTTCAAAAGGATAATGGCTGATGTCAAAACCATTCTTGATGTGTTCAAACGCTTGGACCAATGGAACTGAGCCTAATAAGCTTAAAAAGCTCAAAATGCCAAAGATACCCTCACTTAAAACTAAAAAAGACAAAACCACTTTTACATTTTTTGCCACTAACAGCCCCAAATACAAGATTTCCATGACAGGCACACACCAAGCTACCATTGGACGCACAAAAACCATAAAAACCACCCCCAGTTGAAGATAAAATTTCAGCAAGTAGGAAAGGTTAACTAAGCACCTTTTCCCATAAAAAATCTTTGCCCATTTTCCTGTAAAAAAAACCTTTTGAAGCCCAAGCTCTTTGATGGAATGAATTTCAGAACTCTCCCCTCCTTTTTCTCTATAAATATTGATCCCATTGGAAAAGGATATTTACTTATCCCAAAGTCCTTGAAGATAAAGCCTCAAATATGCTTCCTCTATTTTCCAGATTGAAAATTTAAAGCCTAAAGTATTCACCCCAACTCAATAGGTTGTCCAAATTTTATTTGAACTTTTTCTAGTTATTGGGAAACTCTTATCAAGGTTGCACACATGAGGTAAGTCTCTCATTCCACCATTTTTCTAAGTTTGAATTCATAATCTCTATTTTCAATTTAGTTCTAGGTTGCTTAAAGTCCCAAAACCATGGGAAACATGCATTCATAATTTCCTCCATATTGAGAAAAAGAGGTAAAGAGGTGAGGGTCTTAGGGAATTCAGTACCTAAGACCTGATAACATCTCCTCAAATCAATTCTGGGTGAATTTGGAAGAGTTTTTGCCTAATTTTTGGAGCTCTAAATATCCTTTTTCAATGGTGTTTTGTTTGATTTTAAGCTTGAACTATTCCCGTATGGAGCTACTACAGCAGCTTGGAGAGAGTGCAAACCCTGATATTCACTTTGTCTGACAAAGGGGTCGATCTTATCACTATGATCACCCAATCAAGTAATTTCCCAAATTGCTCTAACATGCCTAGATATTTTAACCCGTGATGGATCTCATTGGTTGCACATCAAAGGCAGCCTGGTCCATTACTTATTGCAGTATCATAATAAAGTTTGGGGTTATGTGTAACTTTCCATTTTTGCCTATCTATCTCTAATGTCTAGGACATAATTGGAAATTGGTCTAGGTTTAGTGTTTCTTATAAACACCCACTAGTTGTTCTTGGGGTCTAACCTTAGCACTAAGATAAGCTCCTCCAACTATTTGGCAGCACACCGGTGTCCACCTTACCAGTATAAACTCCCCAAGTTTATCCAATGGCTAAGAACATTCTAAACTAACTCATAAGTGTCCAATTTAAGGGGTAAAACATAGGAAACATACCAATATAAGCATGAAACAATTATGTACTTTATTCATTTATAGATAAATGCTTGTGTACATTAGTCTAATTAGAGCTAAGGGCATACACTGTCTAACATTTTGGGTAGGCTCTATTGAGATCTCGGAAGTCAATGTAGCACCTAAGAGATGACAGAGGAAAAATGTAAGAGTTTTCATCACGCGATGAGCACTTTAAAAGTGAAGGGTCATAGGGACTAACCTTAGTTGATTGTTCTTTTCCTTGACCGGTACAACATTCGCTAGCCACTGAGGGTGTGCAATGGGCTTTATGAGTCCTACTTTTTGGAGCCTCTCTACCTCTTTCTTGATCTTTAGTGCTGCCTCTGGCTTGAAGACATGCTAGGGCTTATTGATAGGCTTGTGTTTTGGGTTGACGTACAATAAGTACTTGACAAGAGCTAAGTCTAACCTCAACATCTGGTCATACAACTAGGCAAAGATGTCTTGGAATTTTCCCAAGTGTAGGGAGAGGGTGAGTGCGGCACTTAGTGGAGCATCTAATTCTATGGGAGGGGAGGGTAGACCACCTTTTAGAAATTCTATCAGTTTTGTTATTATTATCTGGTAGCATGGTATAGATGTACAGAGGTCTTTTATCCGTTTGCTCTGTGGCTAGGTTGATTTCCTCTAGCGGTTCTTCCATCGCTTCTAATCTTGCATGTGCTTAGGTGGTGAATGGACTTCATCATAATATTCAAGGATTTCCCCTGGTATGTCCTGTTAATTATCCCTTTGTTATCAGTTTTGTCCTTAAATATCTCGGTCTTTTTATGCGATGAGTTTTGTACCTTGTTCGTTGCTAGTTGTGTTTGGAGTGCTACAATTTCTTAATGCGACAAGAGTGTCCCAATGTTACCCATATTGTTTTGTTCATTATGGAGTGGTGGTGAGGGCATTATGAGTTCAGCTTTGTTTTTCTAAACAATAATATTTATCAAAAAGGAAATATATCATTATACATGTATTCTATCCATAACATCAGTTTCAATAATTCATTCTAAGAAAATTCCTCATACCTTCGATGTTATTTTCTTTCTGAAGGGGACCTCATCCTCTTCCATGATCATGTAGTAGCTCTTCCCGTCTCCATCTGTTATACAGACATAGCACTAACACTTTTTCTTTTCCATGGTGGTTGCATCAAGTTTGGCTTTTCTTAGGAGTTCCACCACTTTGACCTTTGCTACTTGTGTTTTGCCATCTTCAGCCAAGTCCGTGTAATAAATCACATCTTGTAGGTATGCCTCCGACCTACCTATCAAATGGGACCTTAGTTACTAGGATCCTGACTATCTTTCCTTTGTGTTTTTCTTTTATGCATTGGTGGTAGTTGGATGGTACCAGTGCCAAAGCATGTATCAGCGATCGTCCGAGTAGGGCGTGATATGTTGTTCTTCCTAAAATTATCTAGAACTTTGATTCTACAAGGAATGGGCCAATGGCCACAAGGAGTGTGAGGGATCCCCTGGTGGCAGACATGTTCCCATTGAAGTTTGTGACTTTGATGGACAAGTCATTGATTTCTTCTTCCTCTATCTTCATCAACTTCAATGTGTGCATAGATATCAGGTTTATAGAACTCCCCTTTTCTACCAATGATTGTTTCATCTCGTACCCCTTATTTTTGCTATTATGTATGGGGGCTAATTATCATGAGGGTTACTGGCCAGCATATCCTCAGCCGTAAAACTCAATGTTCAAGTTGATCATGTGATGAGGCTCTAGGGGCCTGTCTAAATGCTTCTACCAATTCCCGTATGGCGATAGTTTGCATAGTGCTACTCACTCATTATTTGTTGAGGAAGTGTTGCAGTTCTTAACTTTGCTCAAACCATGTACCAACATGTCTACAATAGTGCCATCCCGAGCTACAACACTTACCATGGTATGGGGACTGGTGTCAACTTGCTCGAGCTTGCTGATGTGCAGATAGAGGATTGGTGTTAACTTGCTCGAGCTTCCATTTGACGAATTCGTCTAACTTGTCCTTCTAGGCAAACAGGTGTTAGAGGGTGAAGCAATCCATTAAGTCATGGTGTGGGGACTGGTGGTAATCGCACCACCTTGGCCCATGTCTATCTTTCTCAAGATTCACACTGATAGGTGGCGCAAGTAAGTTGATGACCCAGTCTCCCACTAGTTTGTTCATGATCATGATTACTTCATTTTTTGTTACGCGAGGGGGTGATGACAATGATCTGTTGCCTTACAACCTTTGTCTATCGGGTCAAAAGTATGGAGCACAGCTGGATCCCCTAGTGTTCCATGGTTTTCGGTCAATAACATATTCCTCTTGCCACTGATACATCAGTCTAGGACTGGCTTGTTGTGTCTCGGGCATAGTAATGGTTCTTGTAGTTCTCTCAGCACATTTCCACAATTGGCTAAATGTTTCCAGTTTAATGTTTTCTATCTCGACCCTATAGGTCAGATGCATCCCTAAATGCACTATTCCATGAATCCTTTCTCCATTGCATGCTCATTGAACACGACATAGGTAAGGTTTTGGAAATGCATGACATAAGTCAAAAGATCCTCCCCCAGCCATTGTCTAATGTTTCAAAGGTTAGCTAATGTTAATCTCCACTCCAGGGTGAACTATTTAGGCAGGAAATTTGTTGTGAGACTACCCCAAGAGTCTAGGCTTCCTAGGGTCATGTTAACAAACCATGAATATGTCAATCTAGTGAAGGACTTAGAAAACTTTCGAACCTTTAAATCTCTATCCAGAGCGAAAGCTCCCAAGGCATCTTTGAATTTTCTTACATGCTCTTGAGGGCATCCCTTTTGCCCATCATACTGTGGCCACTGTTGCGGGGGAGTGTACCCAATAAGATACAGCTTAAGCAAGATGTGATTCGAGTAAGGTTTCTAAAGAGTGTAGGCAGATTAGGACTTACCCTAACTCTCTTCTATGAGGCCCTATACATATTCTCGAATCTACATCCTACTCATGGGCACTCCATCCTTGAAGGATGAAGATGGTATAAGACTCAGGTTGGGGGTTGTAAGTAGGCTTAAGATTTTATAGAAGAATGGATTAATGGAATTCTAAGATGGTGGATTGTTAGAGTTCTCGTATCCCATGTAGTTTTCCTCCTCCCATTTTTGTAGAGGTGAACTCAAGGCTATACGGAGAAGAGTTCAAAAGAGGACTTTTCTTATTGAGGAAGGAGATCTTTGTCTTCACGTCAACCATCAGACATACACCACTGGAGTTTCGCCATGTGTCCAGTGAGATCCTCTGAGAATAAAGTTTCTTTTTTCCTAAGGATTCTCACATAGCACATGCTGGCTACGTCCCTTTATGTGTTCCCTCGAGACCATGTGTCAAGGACAAGATCTTAGTCTAGTTGACGTGTTTGAATGTCTCATTAATTGTCCTTGAGGCACCTCATCATAGCTGGTTGTAACCGGAATAAGCATAAGTCGCCTGTGAACAGATATCGCCAATTCATCATGGCATGAGTTGTTATTCTATGCTCACCGCAAGATGTTGGTAGTGTATTGAGTTCATCACAGAGCTGCAATATCATTTTGTACCCATTGTTGGTCTCGAATAGCACACTATGCTCATCCTAGGTACCAGAAGGGTTTTTATGCTCATTACAAGTGTAGGTGGTTTATATTACTTCAACAAAGTATCATCGTGCTATTATAGAGGTGTCTCAGTTGCTTAGGCACTTCAGGCATCTCTAATCACCTTATTTATTCTAACTGCTCTATCCTTTCTCGCTGGGACTTCTTTATGTAGTCTTTGTTTAAGGCTTCCATTGTAATTCTGGTAATGACTAACTACATGTACTTACACCTGGTGAAATGATAATCAATAGTTGGCAAATGCACAGTCAATCCACCTATACAGAAGTTGTATCAAGAATTTTAGTTTGTTAGTTGGAAGTATAGAAGACTAAGTGAGAAAAGTGTGTTGTTAGAAATAAAATTTCCTTATAGTTTTACCATTAGATCTGTAGACTTGTTTTGTGAGATATGAAATTAGATGGTCTAGACTCAAGTTTCCATGTAAGATAATATAATTTATGATTTTCCTTTTGGTATCATCAATCCAAGTAGGATTTAGGAAGAAGATTTAAAAAACTTCACACCATATACAACATTTTTTTTTTATTTTTTTGCAAATACTAATAAACAAGTAGAAAAGAAAACTTTTGTTGGTTGGAATTATCGAGATCCCCTCTCGCTTCCTTTCAACATTCCATCCCTTCCCATTCAAAAACTTGATTTAAGTGTTTGATAGTGACTTTGTCCTCCATGGAAAAGGCACATAACCGAGAGATTTCAGGCCCCAAGGATTAGGAGAGGGAAGGTATTAGGCACCCCTCTCTCCAAGTTGTTGTAGCAGCCCATTATGGGAGTAATTCAGGTTCAAATTCTGGCAAAACACTAATTAGTAGGATTGCTAAAAGCTCTTGAAATTTGGCAAAAACGTCCCCAACTTTATCCAGAATTGATTTGAGGTGATGTTATCGGGTCTTAGGTACTGGTTTCCCTAAGACCCTCAACTCTCTACCTCTTTTTCTCAGTCTAGAGGAAGCTAGGAATGTAAGTTTCCTAGGATTTTAGGACTTTAAGCAATCTGAAACTAAACTAAAAGTAGAGAGATGGCGGGGAGAGGTTTACCTTTCGTGTACGACCTCGAAAAAAACTTTCCATGAAATAAAATGACTTTAAATGAAACTTGAGCAAGGTAGGAGTTGGGCTGAGCATTTCTAGTGTTAAGTTTGGAAGGCAGGGGATGAGGCTTGAGCTTGGCTTTAAGGATTTCAGGATTTCAAGCAGAATGGGTATATTATAGAAGTTGGAAAACTGCCCCCCTCCCCCTTCAAGCTCAAGTTGGACCTCTATTTACAAAGAAAATGGAGGGAGATGGGTTTGAAATTCACTCAAATGTTTGTGACTCAGCGGAGTTTTTCACTAAAATAGGCAAAGATTTTGAGAGAGGAGGGTCTGTAGTTGACCTTTCTCTGTGTAACAATTTTTCACAAGTTTGGAGGTCTTCTCATGGATTTCCTATGTCCAATGAGGTATTGGGGCTTGCCCGATGTTGCAGTCCCATATTTGGGGCTGACAATTGTTAGATAGTGTATGCCCTTAGATCCAATCAGATTGATGTACATTATGTCATTTATTGTAAATGAATAAAGTGCATAATTGATTCACGTGATTTGGTATGTTTCTGTGTAATACCCTTAAGATAGACACTAATGAGACTCATGTTAGTTTAGAATCTTCACAGCCGTTGGATAGATCTGGGGAGATTTATCTTGCCAAGGCTGACACTGATGTGCTAACAAGTTGGTTGGGGTGGGTTGTCTCAACTGCCAGGGTGAGACCTGAGGTGCATGCAGTGTGGGTTTTCTTGAAACCCTGAACCAGGCTGAAATTCCAGTATTGCCCTGGACCTTGGAGATAGATGGGCAAAATTTGAATGTTACACCTAACCCCTAGACTCAATTATGATACTACACAAGGTGTCAGATTGGGCTGTCTTTGATGTGCCAACTAGGGAGATCCTTAGAGTAAGTCAAAACCTAGTTATGTTGGGACAGTCCGAGAATTCATCTGAGTGGGTAATCATAGTGAAAGGATCAGCTCCTTTATCGAACAAAGTGAATGATCGGGGATGCACTCTCTCTAATGGAAACCTAAACTTCCGACAGTTGATTTCAACCGTTGAAATTTGTTTTTGTAAAATATATTTATATAAAGATATACATATATATTATGTTTTCAAAATGTTTGCAAAAGGTTTTAATTCCCGGGATCCATGTGGGTAGAGAGTGCAGCACTGTTCCTTGCAACCAAGGGAGAGGTCCTCTCTTGTCGGGCAGTGTTTGATCTGTTAGACAATTATGCCCTTTAGCTCCAATCAAATTGATGTACCTTTTTGACATTTATTGTGAATTAATAAAGTACATAATTGATTCATGTCATTGTGGTGTGTTTCTGTGTAATACCCTTAAAATGGACACTTAATGAGACTCATGTTAGTTTAGAATCTTCATAGCCGTTGGATAGATTTGGGGAGATTTATCCTACAAAGGCTGACACTGATGTGCCACCAAGTTGGTTGGGGTGGCTTGTCTCAGCTACCTGGGTGAGACCTGAGGTACATGCAGTGTGGGTTTTCTTAAAACCCTGAACCGGACCAAAATTCCAATATTTCCTTGGACCTTGGAGATAGATGGGCAAAACTGGAAAGTTACACCTGACCCCTAGACTCGATTATGATACTACACTGGGTGTTGGATTTGGCTGCCTTTGATATGCCAATCAGTGAGATCCTTAAAGGGGCTCAAAACCTGGGTATGTTGGGACAGTCCAAGAATTCATCTGAGTGGGTGATCATAGTGATAGGATCATCCCCTTTTTTGGATAAAGTGAATAATCGGGGATGCACTCTCTCTGATGGGAACCTAAACTGTCGGCAGTTGATTTTAACCATTGAAATTTGTTTTACAAAATATATTTAATTCTCGGGATACATGTGAGTAGAGAGTGTGACACTGTACCTTGCAGCCGAGGGCAAGGTCCTCTCTTGTTAGGTAGTGTTTGATCATTATGGGCTGAGAGGTTAAGTATAAGACCAGTGAGAGTAATACCTGATGGGCTAATCTTGCATCTGCCCATAGTCCTTGGGTTTTCATAAGGTGGGTGGACCCAAGGGCCATTTAGTGTAAATGTTGGGCCCATTAAGAGCCCATGGTGATGAACTCAGGGGTTCATTGTCTCTTACAGTGAATTCGGCCAGGCCTTGTAACAAAGGCTGGGCTGAACCCATGTGGTTGATGTGTAGATCAATGTTTGGGACCCACGCCATACAAGGACAGCCAACTGTGTAGCAAGTTAAGAGGTTAAGTGAGCACATAGACTTAATGGGCCTAAAGCCCATTCGAACTGGCTTAATAAGATTAATTAAATAAGGGGCAGTTCTGGGATTTGGATTAGTAGATAGGATAAGGGATTATCCTTATCCACTCAAAGAGTATAAAACTAAATAAAGATTTTAATCAGGAAACTCCTAATTTGATTAGGAAGGCTAATCTTTATGTGTACATAAGATAAGGGATTATCCTTATCACTTAAATAGAGTCCAAATCCAAATAAAGATTTGGATTAGGAAACACCTAATGGGATTAGGAGAGTCTCTCTTTAAGGCTATAAATAGGAGAGCAGGGTGAACCTCCAAACACACTCACAGTCTGTTGAATTAAGAGAGAAGACAACTCATAGTTTGATTGCTCCTGTCTTTTGCACTTTTCTTCCTGTCTGCCCCTACCCAGTTCGATCTCCACCTGTGGGAGTGATTAGGAATCGTTCTTGATATTTCTTCTTGCTAGAAGAGGCAATTGAAGTTGTGCTCACCAGCCCTTTACTACATTCTTGCTGAAGAATTTGGTTCTTGCTGAAGAGTCATCCTGCTTATTCTGCTTCACCTCACATTGTATCATCTTCAACAGGGAATGTGATTCTCAGATGGGAGAGAGGGAAATTTTTGAAATTTCGCCCAACCTTTCTTCAGGGTTCGCCCATCCATATGATTCATCTCTCATCCCTTCAGTGGTATCAGAGCCAGGTTCAAATCTTGAATCAAATTAAACCGGATCTGGAACTGCACAAATGGGCAGTAGGCATTCTACCCGATTTGCGTAGTTAACATTTTTCTGGGAAATTGGTTACTAGTTTTTGAGGAATTGATCTGAAATTAAATCTTTATAAATCTGATTTATATTTAGAATTGTTCTATATATTTTTCTTGATTTTTTGGTTGTTTGTATGGTGGAGATCGAATTCTTCAATGGCGCAAGAAATCTGCGCACCTACTGTTCTATTCATTCTTGGTCTGTAATTAATTTTTTTTTAATTTTTAGACAGAATGTATAGAAATTTAAATATGATGTAATATTAATAGAAAAATAGGTTCTCTATTTTATTTCATTCGATGATGAAGCAGATTACGTAGAGCAGAAATTTTCGCAGATTTGTGTTCAGCCATCTGTGATTTTTTGGAAATTGCATATTGTGATCTAATCTTTGTTTTGCAGGGTAGCAGTCTTACGAACAACCCTCCTACTAATTCTTGATTGTATTGTATCAATTATTTAATTTTAGATCATCATTCTTGATTTGAATCTTGAATTAAACATCAAACCCTAGACCCATTCAAACTAGATTGGACCAAATTGGTTAGACCAAATCTATGGTTCGATGGGGTTGTTCTCAGCCCTAAAATTTCATAAGGAGTTGATGATTAATTGCAAGATGCAATTTGGTCCACATATGTAAAGCCCAGTTTTAATCTGTTAAAACTGCTTTAGCCCAATTCCGCATAAATGCTATATGGGTCGAACCGCTCTTTGCAGTTCAGCCCATATACCTAGATAATATTATTTGATAAATATTATGGGCTTTAAATGGGCTTTACATATGGGTTTTACAGTTATTTAATTGATTGGATCAATTATCAATTTCATGCATGTGATGTATGAATGTGTGATGTGCTACGTTCATGGGCCATAAGTACTTGGCCCATGCTGATTCGATAGTGGCTCTTGCGCACACCATGGCTGAATGCACATCTTTGCCATGGTGTCCTTAAGATCATTGGATGATCTCCCTTCGTGGTGGGCCCTAATGTGAATAAAATTTATCATATTTTTATCCCCAATTACTCATTCTTTTACAGTGAATTATCACTTAATTGGACTCATTACTCTTGTATATCGATTCAGGGCAAGCAAGAAGGCAATTGGAGGAAAACAATGCTAATCGGATGATTTTGCACAGTTTCGGCACCATTCAGTAATCGTGGAATAACTCTCAACTCCGAACTCCGATTGGGATAATTCAAGATGAAGTGGAAAGATAAGGGAGAATTCCACAACTCTCATGTTTTCGTCTTTCATAGATTCCATCTGAATCGAGGTCAAAATTTGGCCCGAAGTCGGAGAAAATTCGTAGTAAAGCCCAGTTCACAGCTGAAGCCCAATTCGCAGGAGAGCCTTGTAGCGGCTCAAGTTATTAAAGAGCCCAACTCGAATTCAAGAATAAAGAGCCCCATCAGATTTAAATTTCAAATGTAATTCTAAAAGGATAGGAAGATTGACATTAGATCACTAGATAAGAGATAGGATAGGATTAGTTCAGAACCAATTAGGACTTTCTAATTTTGAGGATAATCTCCTAAAGGGAGTTGGAAAACAGCCCTTCC
>NW_010729356.1:81789-96585 GCF_000365185.1 Nelumbo nucifera | reverse complement strand
TCCGTATAGGTCTCCCCAGACCGACCCACTGGCTGTGAACATTCTAAACTAACACGAGTCTCATTAAGTGTCCAGTTTAAGGGTATTGCACAGAAACATACCAAGGGAACATGAATCAAATATGCACTTTTATTCATTTATAATAAACTCATAAAGTACATCATTCTGATTGAAGCTAAGGGCATACAAAATTGTCCAACAGAAAGTCCTACCTATGCTACTTACATATATCATGATCGAGCCCAGTTCACAATAAAATTGGTGTGTTAAAAGGAAGACTAGCATTACTCCTACACAAGGGGGGCACACGTCCACGAAATCATTGGGGGGCTCCGTTGATATAACGCATGAACCCCCCCACCAAAATTCACAAACACAGATACCCACTACCCTAGCAAAATCTGGGAGACCAAATTTTACCCACACAAAGCTTGCCATTTGCACTAACGATCACGACGAACTTAGTGTCCACCACACAACTCATCAATATTTTGCGATAAGGTGACAACCCATGTCACTTGGTTTCTCTAAATAGCCTGCGATAAAGTGACATTATGCTCGCTTTCAGTTACGAGAAAGCCGATGAGGGCACTCGTTAATTAACGCCCACTGCTACATCTTTATTGCACGACAAGTACAAACATGAGAGTGGTATACCATGATCAAGTTGCCTACATATCTGAACTATAGGTTATCACTCATAAAGTCCAGCCAGAAGGTTGAGCATAAGCAAATGCCACACTACATATGTCAGATAAGCGCACTAGTAGCCTCGCAAGAACCATGGGGACCAGAAACACACAATGCGATTGGTGACCAAAAGATTGAAAACCGATAATCTTCTTATAATATGTGACAACTTTAACACCGAACACAATCAAATTCTGTACTATCTAACAAAAATTATTATACAATATTTGGGGCAATCCCAAAAAAGTCTATTACAGTGCAACAACCAATGGTCATTCGACCAACTTTTCTCGAATTATGGATATGGCCTATAGAATGTGGCTAGACTCTTCAAATTTCTTCAGGTTCTCCAACTCTGCTATATAATCATCAAGGATCCACTCCTGTCATGCACACTTCTTCCTCAAACCCTTTAGCTTATCTATGACCCTAGCAATGCTTGCCTCAACAATTTTTCGGCGCTTACAAACATCCTTCATGGAACGGAACAAGTTATTCTGAGGTATGTCCCAGTTGACCTTCCAAAAGGCATGCACTAATATCATGATTCGTTGCTCGATCAGGATCATGAAGAAACCCTTCGATGAAACTCCTCGACACACCTCCAATCAGCAGGCAAAGTCAGCCCATGATAAATCCTCTTATGGGTGACGCATCACACGACTCATTAGGGTAGCAATAGTGTTAAGGGCAAGACCCACAATCTTAGGATGCAGCTTCCCTTTTGGTAAACACCCCACATGAATCGCAGTCGACGCGAACTTGGCAACTACGCTGGAAATGTTCTACTGTAGGCCTTTTTCCTAAACCAGCACCGGCTCCACCTCTGGGAAGTGCAACAATGGGATATTATGATTGTTGCAATATTCTAACAGCTCCCTCTGTATCTCAAAAGGCTCTTGAAGGGATGGGAGATCCATCATACGGACGACCGAACCATGCGGGAAGGTTGGGCGAAATTTCAAAAAATTTCTCTCTCTCCCATTTGGGAATCACATTCCCTATTTTAGAAAAATTACATTTTCAAGGATCAATCTTGAACCAAAACCGGACTAGATTTGAAACCAAAAGGGAGGAGAGGGATATACCTGATACAGAATCCATGCAAAAAGCACTTCCTAACGTAGGTGTTCACGCCCAAAGAGTGTACCAAATCCTCCCTCCACTGAACATGACACAGCTTAGGATGAGGCAGGATCAGCAGGTAGTTCTTCACCAAGAACTTGTGATTCTTCAGCAAGAATCAAATGGGGTAGTGAGCACAACTTCAAAATTGTTACTTCTAGCAAGAAACAATATCAAGATCAAATCTTGATCAGATCCAAGAATTGTAGATCAAACAGGTTAGGGCGGCAAGAGCAGGGAGAAAAAGAACTGTAGGCAGAAACAGTCAAACTGAGTTGTCTTCTTAGTGTTGTTTGTGCGTCTTTTTCAGGTCCGCCCTACTATCTATTTATAGCCTTAAAGAGCCAACCTCCTAATCTGATTAGGAGTCTCCTGATCCAATTCTTTATTTGGATCTAGACTCTTTAAGTGATAAGGATAATCCCTTATCTTATCTACAGTTCAAGATCAACTTATTCCTAATCAAATTAGGAGTTCCCTGATCCAAATCTTTATTTGGATCTAGACTCTTTAAGTAGATAAGAGTTATCCTCTTATCCTTATATGCTGATCCAAACCCAGATCCGCCCCTATTTAATTAATCCAATTAACCTGATTCAAAATGGGCTTTTAGGCCCATTAAGCTTTCAGGCTCACTTCCTTTTAATGCTGGCTAGCTTGGCTCTCTTTGTATGGCATTGGACCCTAACATTCATCTATACATCAGCCACATGGGTCCGGCCTAGCCTCTATTACAAGGCCAGGCTGAATTCACTGCTGAATATAGTGAATCCCTGAGTCCATCACTATGGGGTCTTAATGGGCCCAACATTTACACTAAATGGTCTTTGAGTTCATCCATCTTATGAAGGTCCAAGGACTATGGGCAGATGCAAGATTAGCCCATCAGGTATAACTCTCAATGGTCTTACACTTAACCTCTCAGCCCTTAATGATCAAGCACTGCCTGACAAGAGAGGACCTCTCCCTCGGCTGCATGGTACAGTGTTGCACTCTTTACTCACATGGATCTCGGGAACTTAAACATTTTGCAAACATTTTGAAACCATAAATATATAAGTATATCTCTATATAAATATATTTTGCAAAACCAAATTTCGAACACATTTGAAATTCACTACTAGCAGTTTCGGTTTCCATCAGAGAAAGTGCATTTTCCCGATCATTCACTTTGTCCGACAAAGGGGCTAATCCTATCACTATGATCACCCACTCAAATGAATTCTCAAACTGTCCCAACATACCTAGGTTTTGACCACCTCTAAGGATTTCACTGATTGGCACATCAAAGACAACCCCATTCGACACCTAGTGCAGTATCATAGTCAAGTTTAGGGTCAGGTGTAACATTCTAGTTTTGCCCATCTATCTTCAAGGTCCAAGGCAATATTGGAATTTTGGTCCGGTTCAGGGTTTCAAGAAAACCCACACTGCATGTACCTCAAGTCTCACCCTGGCAGCTGAGACAATCCACCCCCAACCAACTTGGCGGTACATCAGTGTCAGCCTTGGCAAGATAAATCTCCTTAGATCTATCTAATGACTGTGAAGATTCCAAACTAACACGAGTCTCATATGTGTCTAGTTTAAGGCTATTACACAGGAATTCACCACAATAACATGAATCAAATATGTACTTTATTCATTTACAATAAATTCCATAATGTACATCAATTTGATTAGAGGTAAGGGCATACACTGTCTAACAGCTCCTCCTCGGAGGGAAAGACAAAGCTGGGCTCTGCCTCTTCATTCCCTGAGTGACGCTCCGCCTCAACCAAGACCTCAGGCCCCACAGAGTCGATTACCCTAGTTTGTGTAGAAGCATCCCCGGTGATGCCACAAGTTATAATAGGGAACTGTGGCTCAACATGAACCGCACCCTCCACACCTTCAGAGCCTTCGGCATCACTAGTGGCCGCATCGGAGGATTCTACATAATCGGTTGGCGCTCCCATGTCTGTAGTTGGCTGACTGGTCCGGTCCACAGAAACTATGCGGCCATCCACGATAACCTTAGCTACCGCAGATTCGATGCTAGGGGATTGCGTTGCCCTCAACTCCTCAACCAATCGCTTGAAGAAGGGTGTGCCTGGCACCCCGACTAGGCATTCAAAGAGGAGTGCCTGCGATAAAGCCAAATACAAATAGTCAAATTAACGATACTGGCCATATGCCACATACTGAATAGGCAATGAAACACAACTGTGATCTAGCTCTTGATCCATTCCATTGATGGTCAAGACATCCTCGTTGGGTTGAGCTTCATCGTGATCAACCTGCCTAAGAACAAAGGACTATTTTGCAATCAATTCTCACAATATATACTAACAACAACAATAACAAATTCAAATTTAAAACATGCACTTATGCACTCACCAAACCCGCCTCGGCGGAGGAGGTGATCGGAGCCTCTATCATTTGCTCCGGAGGCACCTCCCAAGCCTCTGTGTCCATACGAATGACTTCGCTCTCCACAGACTATGAAAAGGAAAGGGCAAACAACATTATCATAGTTTTTTGTCCAAACACAACATAAAATGAAAAGGTAGAGCACAAATTAAGAAAACCTATCGAATCATCACCCCCAGGACCTCACTTAGGGTGGGGGGGGCCTTCCTCTTCATCTTCCCGCTAGAGAAATAGACGACGGCTCCCACCATAATTGGCATCCTTGTAAACTTTGTGGCTACCACAGTCCCATGCACAACAATCGAGGTCGGAGGCCCCAGGCCACCCTCACAAACCTACAATGAAGCCACAAGCGAAGGCTCTGGTGCTAATAACTCTACATGTTGATGCCTTTAGGGCATCATTTCATGGCTATTTTTGGCCTTACAATAGTCAAAGTATGCCCTTTTCCTAGTTAAATTCAATGTTGTGACCTCTGAGGGTCTCTATGCAAATTCTATGCAAAACTGGGAAGGTTTCATGGCTGAATTGTAGTTTTTGGGAAGCTAGTGTGAAGTCCAGTTAAGAAAGGGGGTGTTTTTGTGAAAAATTGAAAGCAAGAAGGTGCCTCCTAGCTGCTGAACCCACTTTGGTGCCCCTCCTACTGTATTAGCATGCCCCCCACACCTTAGCAAACCCTAGGGTGCCTTTTAACCCATTATTTTCACTCTTAACAAACCCTAGGCACCCCTAACTGCTAAATCCTCACCTTCCATCCCTTCTAATCTCCACCATCCATTCTAGGGCACTCTCTTTTTAGCATTCTAACCCTAGGAGCCACCTAACTTCTAATCATCACCATTCAGCCTTTAGCCACTAAATCTCAGCCTTACATAATATTGGGTGCTTTCTCCTTCTCTTCTCAGCCTTAGGATCACTGTAGAACCATACCAACCCTTCATTCTAAACCCTAGGGCATCCATACTTTTGCTAAAACCCAACTGCCACCCCCCTCTTTCTCTCTAATTCCAGTTATATCCACCCTTCTCTATAAAAAGGACCCAAGAGCTCTTGAGAAAGGGTTGGATTCTGCCCCCGGGTAAGATGGAAGGCTGATCTTGTGAATTTCAAGGGTAGAGGAAGAGGAGGACGCCCAGGCAAGAGGAAGGGTTCCTACTTGCAGTTCACCAACACCACTATTGCCACCTCTGGAATTTTGTTCTTCCAATTCTAGTTTCGTTATTTACTTTCTGCAATTTATTTTCATTCCGTTTGATCTTTGTTTTATTTTCTACCAATCTGCAATTCGACCAGGTAAGACGGAAGGCCTAGCTCAAGAAGTTTGAGAGTCAAAGGAGAGATCCGAAGAATGCTACCTCTGATCAGATTATAGATTTTTATTTCATTTCTTTTGTTAATTTATTTCTGTATTTTTTTATGTTTCTGCACTTTTAACTTTCAGTACTGTTCGAATTCTATATTATTCTCAGTTGAATTAATTAACTTTTATATTTCTACACTTCCCTCTTGTGTTCTCTTCTTTGGATTTGAGTGTATATTAATTTTTCCCTTGCTTCCCTATGGATATGAACCATTCTCACCCACTTACTATGTTAGTAGTTGTTTGAGAAATGGTAAAAATTATAAATATTTAAACTGGTGTTCCGAGGTGTTTAACGATGCACTTTCGGCTACACCAGGCGCCTTGTTAGAATGAAAAGAAAGGGGCACTCTCACAGACCTAGCCCTCTTCACTAGAAGGGGATAGCTACACTCCCCTTCATTGGCAACCAGCCATTTCTCGGCATGCTTGGACAGCGACCTCTTCAATAGACCGGGGCGAACAATAACTTCACTTCCCCTGGTTAGCAGCGTGACCTTCAGAAGGGGCTGACACATGACGCAGATGGGGGTTTGTCCACAGCAGCTCCTAGAACCTCCCAAACAATGTGTAGAGATATGACAAGTGGAGAGACCTACACACCTATACCCTGCCATATCCAGCCACTAGAAACTGAGCGCACCCAAGGAAAGCATGGTTGTGATGCTGGACCCAGAACATGTCCTCGCTGGCGGACCTCAAAAATTGGGCACCCATGTCATCATACCCAAATTGCCAGAGCACTCGATCCAGATGGTACACAGAGAGCTGTGCCTCACCTGAGCGATCTAAGTAGCCAATAACACCAGTCCACAGAACCAACCATGCCATACTCACAGTGGCACTTCCCATATCGAGAGCACACTGATTATATCCGCCTTCTGGGACAGGCACACCAATGCAAAATGGCATAGAGTGGCACATTGTCTGAGCATACGGCCTCCACATGTAACTGTCCAAAGAGGGCAACTTCATGCTAATCTCACTCAGCTTGAAGCTTTTGTGCCTCTTAGCCTAGAGCTAGCACTTTCCCCTATAGACTTTGAAAACTTTCTCCTCCAACTCATCACCATTGAGAGTAGCGACATGAAGATGGAGAGGACGTAGGCTCCGTGGCCTTACATTAAGCTTAAATCACTCACAAATAAACATCCAAATAAAAGGCACAAAAACATAGCTCACATGGCTCCTGCAGTTGGGGTTGTTAAGTTGCTAAACAGTGTTGTCCAATTGCTTGTACAAATAACCAAGGAACATCGACGCCAATAGAAGTTGATACCCGCTGGCAACAAGGACAACTAACGGAATCAGAATGGTATAGAGACCGTAATCCGGTATCCCTGGGAATAGGAAATGGGAGGCCACATAAAGGATGTAGGCGGCAAGGTGATATTGAGAACCCGGACCACGCACTCAAACCAATATGCCATCCATTGATCCAATGACATCTTACCCCGAGAGGTGGATTGGTCCACCAACGCTTTAAAGGGAGGAGCTTCTCCAAGAAGCTCCACACATAATCCCTTCAACTCTATAGGGACAGACTCAACATGTTGCAAATGTTGCACAGACACAGCACCCCCAACCAGTAACGCTAACAATGCCGCCACATCCTCCATTGTGATGGTAAACTCCCCAAATGCACCCATGAAGGTGTGGGTATGAGAACACCAATGACTCAGAAGGTGCCTTACATACTTGATGCCTTCCCAACCTTGACGATTTGTGTAGCAACCCATGAACCTAAGAAGCCTACCATCTTGAAGCAACCGACAATACATGGGGTTCTCAAGGATGTATCGCGTCTAGGCAGAATAGTTGGTGGAAGACCTTGAACCATTGGTTCGGGGTCCTGGCACTTATAAGACCTAGAAACATCTGTAGTGTCGCAAAGACACATTAATTCGGTGTTGGTAATGACATCAAAAGAGCCACCTTAACCCCAAGGCACAGGCACAAGGGAACAAAAACCCTTCCCACCATCAATGGCCATGGCCGCCTCCCTCTCCACCAACAATGATGTGGTATCAACCTGCCTAACTATTAGATAGTTATACCCTTAGCTCTAATCAGATTGATGTACTTATTGACATTTATTGTAAATAAATAAAGTGCATAATTGACCCATGTTATTATGGTGTGTTTCAATGTAATACCCTTAAACTAGACACTTATGAGACTTGTGTTAGTTTAGAATCTTCACAGCCACTGGATAGGCCTGGGGAGGTTTATCCTACCAAGGCTAACACTAATGTGTTGTTAAGAAGGTTGGGGTGGCTTGTCTCAGCTACCAAGGTATGACCTGAAGAACATGTAGTGTGGGTTTGATTGAAATTCTAAACTGGACCATTTTCTAGTTATGCCCTACACCATGGTAATAGATGGGCAAAACTGGAAAGTTACACCTAATCCCTACACTCGATTATGGTACTACACTATGTGTAGGATTGGGCTGTCTTTGATATGCCAATCAGTGAGATCCTTAGAGGTGGTCAAAACCTGGGTATGTTGGGACAGTCAGAAAATTCGCCTGAGTGGGTGATCATAGTGACAGAATCAGCCCCTTTGTTAGACAAAGTGAATGATCGGGGAATGCACTCTCTCTGATGGAAACCTAAACTATCGGCAGTTGATTTCAAACTTATTGAGATTTGTTTTTCAAAATACATTTATATAGAGATATACATATATATTATGGTTTCACAAAATGTTTGCAAAGGTTTTAATTCCTGAGATCCATGTGAGCAAAGAGTGCAACACTATACCTTACAGCCGAGGGAGAGGTCTGATGAGAATAAAAATTATCATATTTTTATCCCTCAATATTCAGTATTTTATACTTAATTAGTACCTAATCGGACTCACTATTCTTGTATTTCGATTTAGGGCACGAAAGAAGGCGTAGGGTGAATAACAAGGCTAATCGGGTAATTTTCCATAGCTTCGGCACCATGTGATAATTTGGGCACAACTCTCCCATCCGGACTCCGATTGAGATGATTCAAGATGCATTGGAATGAGAAGGACAAACTCTACAACTTTCATGTTTTGCGTTTTGATAGATTCCAAATGCGTTAAGGCCAAAATTGGGCCCAAATTCTAAGTGAATTCGTAGAGAAGCCCAGTTCACAGTTGAAGCCCAGTTTGTAGAGAAGCCTTGTAGCAGCCCAATTCGTTGAAGAAGCCCAATACGAATTCAAGAATAAGAAACATCAAATAGTCCTATCAGATTCAATTTTCTATTATATTTGTAGAAGCATAAAAGAGATTAAGATTACCAGTTAAGTGATAGGAGTAGATTAGATCTCATCTAGGCATTCTCTATTAGAAAACTGAACTCCCAATGGGGATAAAACTCCTTAGAGGAACAGGAGACAGCTCCCTCCTAAGTCTATATAAAGGGGGCAGACTAGCACCCAAGGGCACCATCAAATCCTCCAAGAGAGCTTCAGCCTTCAAGAGAGCAATCAGCAACCAAGGAGGAAGAAGCAGAGTTCGCCCCCTCCCATCTGGAAGCTACGATTTCATCATGAAATGTCTGTAAGGTTTTAATTTTTGGTTGAAGGGTTAGGGAAGATTTGATTCCATAAATATTGTGAGATCTAATTGATTTTTATTTCAGTTCATTGTTTATGGGTATTCATATGTTTTCTACGATTAACTGTGAAGATTATTTTTTTTGATTAAGTAAGAAGGCACCCTTGCTCATTCAATGAGAATAATCTATGGCCGATTGAACCTCCAGTTTCGTATATGATTGATAGGTTTGATCATGGTGGCAACTAACAGAAATTGATTGCAAAAAAGTTTTCGATCTATGTTAGGAAAATGTATGATCTGGTTTAAACGGTCTGAGCTTGTGATATCGCTGACCAGAATTGGGTCTCTCTCCTCTTAATGCTATTAATAGATTAAATCCTAAGAGCTTGTTTAGGACTGTCTATTAATAAGAGAAGCAATCAAAGAGCTTGTTTTGGTTATCGAATAATACAAGTAGAGGCTGGCTGTTAGAGCTTGTTATTTGCTATAACTAATTTATTCATAAACATATGAATTTATCCTTGCATCGAGGATCAGTGATAAGAATCAAAGGTGAACTTATCCCTTCAACTGGAAGCTATCTCCCATCGATTTGATCCTTGCTTTTTGTTATTTTCTTTTATTTCATCTTATTTTCCTTAATCCAACAACCCCCTACTTCGTATACTCAGAAATAAATCCATCCAATCCTTGTGGAGATGACCTTGCTCATCACTATATACAACTTATTCACTCCAGCAAGGCTTTTTATCTTTGGTTGGATTCGACACCCACCAAATTTTGGCGCCACTGCTGGGGATTGGTGTCATAAGTAGATTTATTTCCTTTTGCTTGGTTTATGCCTCGTTCTTCTCGTGTAGGTGAACTCCACTACGATCCCGAGATCAAAAACATAGTTCGCCGCTTGAGGAAAGAAGCCAAGCAACGTCGCAACCAATCAGCATCACTCTCATCTCCTAGGGTGAAATCGGCTGTAGAGATCTTTGAGCCGTCTAACCACGCTGAAGAAGAAATCATGGCCAACATCAAAGAGAGAACTCTTAGAGAGCTAGCCGCACCATATCTACACCAACAACCACTCTGCATTGAGTATGCAGATCTAGCAGTACCTTTTGAACTCAAATCTGGTCTTATCCACTTACTTCCTACTTTACATTAACTTTTAGGTGAAGATCCCCACAAACACTTAAAAGAATTCCATGTAGTATGCTTAAGCATGAAACTGCAAGGTGTTACTGAGGAACAGATCAAGCTGCATGCCTTTCCTTTCTCATTAGCTAATAAAGCTAAGGATTGGCTTTACTACTTACCCTCCGGTTCTATCACCACATGGAACGATATGAAAAGGCAATTTCTTGAAAAGTTCTTCCCTGCCTCCCGAGCTGCTAACATCAAAAAGGAGATATGTGGCATAAGACAATTCAATGGGGAAACTCTCTACGAATACTGGGAGAGATTTAAGCAACTCTGTGCCAGCTGTCCGCAACATCAGATTCCAGACCAGCTCTTTATCCAATATTTTTACAAAGGGTTATTGCCGCTGGATAGGAGTATGATTGATGCAGCAAGCGGAGGTGTGCTGGTGAACAAAACGCCTACCCAAGCAAGAGAATTAATCTCGAACATGGCAACCAATGCACAACAGTTCGACATTAGACAGGAGTCCATTCCAAGGAGGGTCAATGAGGTAAGAACTTCTTCCATCGATCAAAGATTAGACATTCTTACTTCTCTTGTGGAAAAATTGGTGGTAGGTCATGTACAACAAGCAAAGACATGTGGCATTTGTTCAACTACGGGTCATCCAACCGACATGTGCCCTACACATCAAGATGAACCCTTTGAACAAGCCAATGCTGTTGGAGGCTTCCCACAAAAGAGATACGATCCCTATTCAAATACCTACATTGCAGGATGGAGGGATCATCCTAACCTTAGCTATGGAGCCAAGCCCTTCGGCTTCCAACAACAACATCAATCTAGACCGCCAGCTCCACAATATTCGTCTTCCAACCCAGGTATGTCTCTAGATGAAATTGTTAAAGCACTTGCAACTAACACTCAATCATTTCAATAGGAGACAAGGACAAGCATCCGAAACCTGGAGAATCAATTCAGCCAATTGGCAACTACTGTGAGTTGAGTAGAATCTCAAGTATCAGGAAGGCTACCCTCCCAAACCATAGCTAATCTGAAACAGAATTCTAGCACAATCACCTTAAGAAGCGGGAAGGAGCTGAATGAACCTAGTGAAGAAGCATCTAAAGATACAACTAAAGAAGAGAAAGAAAAGGAGACACCATCACCCTGAAAAAATTCAAGTGGAAAGCAACCCCAAGCCATAGTCATCGCTCCACCTTTTCCTATCCGATTTGCAAAATCCAAGAAGGAGGAGCAAGACAAGGATATTCTCGAGACATTCTGCAAAGTTGAGGTAAATATCCCCCTCCTTGATGCAATCAAGCAGGTATGCCGCTATGCTAAATTCCTCAAGGAGTTATGCACCACTAAGAGAAGGCTTAAAGGCAATGAGAAAGTCCATTAAGGAGAAAATGTTTCAGCAATTATCCAAAAGAGACTACCCTCTAAATGCAAGGATCTAGGTATGTTCACTATCCCCTGGTAATTTTGCACAGTTTCAGTGCCACGTAATAATTTGGGCACAACTCTCCCATCCGGACTCCAAATGAGATGACTCAAGATGCATTGAAAAGATAAGAAAAAACTATACAAGGAGTTCTGCTCGAAGTCTAAGCGAATTCATAGAGAAACCCAATTCACAACTGAAGCCCAGTTCGCAGAGAAGCCTTGCAGCTGCCCAATTCGTTGAAGAAGCCCAATACAAATGCAAGAATAAGAACATCAAAGAGTCCTATCAGATTCAATTTTCTATTGTATTTCTAGAAGGATGAAAGAGATTAAGATTACTAGTTAAGAGATAGGAGTAGATTAGATCTAATCTAGGCATTATCTATTAGAAAACTGAACTCCCAATGGGGAAAGAACTCCTTAGAGGAGCAGGAGACAGCTCCCTCCTAAGTCTATATAAAGGGGGCGGACTAACACCCAAGGGCACCATCAAATCCTCCAAGAGAGTTTTAGCCTTCAAGAGAGCAATCAGCAACCAAGGAGGAAGAAGCAGAGTTCGCCCCCTCTCATCTAGAAGCTGCGATTTCATTATGAAGTGTCTATAAGGTTTTAATTTCTGGTTGAAGGGTTAGGGAAGATTTGATTCTATAAACATTGTGAGATCTAATTGATTTTTATTTCAGTTCATTGTTTATCGGTGTTCATATGTTTTCTATGATTAACTATGAAGATTATTTTTATTGATTAAGCAAGAAGGCGCCCTTGCTCATTCAATGAGAATAATCTATTGCCGATTGAACCTCCAGTTTCATATATGATTGGTAAGTTTGATCATGGTAGCAACTAATAGAAATTGATTGCAAAAAAGTTTTTGACCTATGTTAGGAAAAATGTATGATTTGGTTTAAATGGTCCGAGCTTGTGAAATCGCTGACCAGAATTGGGTCTCTCCCCTCTTAATGCTATTAATAGATTAAATCCTAAGAGCTTGTTTAGGACTTTCTATTAAAAAGAAAAGCAATCAAAGAGCTTGTTTTGGTTGTCTAATAATATGAGTAGAGGCTCGCTGTTAGAGCTTGTTAATGGCTATAACCAATTTATTCGTAAACATATGAATTTATCCTTGCATCGAGGATCAATGATAAGAATCAAAGATGAACTTGTCCCTTCAATCGGAAGCTATCTCCCATCGATTTGATCCTTGCTTTCTGTTATTTTCTTTTATTTCATCTTATTTTCCTTAATTCAACAACCCCTACTTCGTATACTTGGAAATAAATCCACCCAATCCCTGTGGAGACGACCTTGCTCATCACTATATACAAATTATTCACTCGAGCAAGACTTTTTATTTTTGGTTGGATTCGACACCCACCAAGGTCCTCTCTTGTCGGGCAGTGTTTGATCATTATGGGCTAAGAGGTTATGTGTAAAACCATTTAGGGTTATACCTGATGTAATAATCTCACATAAATCCATAGTCCTTGGATTTTCATAAGGTGGTTGGACCCAGGGACCATCTAGTGTAAATTTTGGGCCTACTAAGAGCCCATACTAATAGGCTCAGGGGTTCACTATCTTCAGCAGTGAATTCGGCCAGGCCTTGTAATAGAGGCTGGGCTGAACCCATATGGCTTTTGTAGAGATCAATGCTAGGGTCCCATGCCATATAAAGAGAGCCACACTAGCTAGAATTTAAAAGGGAAAGTAAGCTATGTGACTTAATGGGCCTAAAGCCCATTTCGAACTGGGCTTAAGTGATTTAATTAAATGGGGTGAATTAATGCTTATAATCTGATTAGGATCAGCTATAGGATAAGATAAGTCTTATCCACTTAAGAGTCTAGATCCAAATACAGATTTGGATCAAGAAACTCACTCCTAATTGGATTAGGAAGCTGATCCAAAGAAGGTTATAAATAAGGGGGCGAATTCCTTAGTTTACATATTCAGCATTATGTAGTTTTCTCCCTCCGCTCTTACCGCCCTACCCAGTTCGATCTCCACTTTTGGAATTGATCAAGATTAGATCTTGATATTGTTTCTTGCTAGAAGAAACAATCTGAAGTTGTGCTCACAACCCCTTGCATGATTCTTGCTGAAGAATTAGTGTTCTTGCTAAAGAACCTCCTTGTTGATCCTGTCTCAACATAAGCTATGTCATCTTCAGTGGAGGTGGGTTTTGATGACCTCTTTGGGCACAAACATCTATGTTGGGAGTTATCTACATTGATTCCATATCAGGTATATTCCTCTCCCTCTTTTGGTTTCATATCTAGTACAGTTTGTTTCAAGAATGAGTGTAGAAAAATGTAGTTTTTCTAAATTAGGAATACGATTCCTGGATGGAAGAAAGAAATTTTTGAAATTTTGCCCAGCCACTTTGCATGATTTGGCCATCCATATGATGGATCTCCCATCCCTTCACTAACGAAGTCGGCGAAAAAGGTGTCTGAATTTCCTTGACGAGTGGCCATGGAGGCAGACGAAACAGACAAAAAAATAGGAGCTAAGAAAGAAAGGGAAAAGCCTTCCGCAGCAACTCAAGGAACAAATGATTATGCAGAGATGACAACAAGGGCTGAAGAAAGAACAAATGTGATTGCTCTTCCTCGTTTTATAGTGAATCCCCACTTCCACATACATAGCAGATGAAATGGCGTCGGAGAAGATGAAAGGTCGCCTGTCCATCGCCCAAAACAATGCTTAGTGGAAAAGAAACTAGAGGAATTACCTAAATACCCCTCTAAAGGTGGGTTCTGAAAGGCACATTCATTCAAATAAAGCGACACGTCAGTAACCATCACTAGACCATTGATGGGTTTGTCGAAGCCCTCAAAATTAATACTAGTCCCACAAAAAAATATTTGCAGTAAAAGTGGTACTAGGTCGAATCCCACAGGGAGCTAAATAATAATCTCTTAGCTGAATGGATAATATAATTGAGTGGGAAAATTTAATAACTAGAATTAAAAGAATAAGAAAGCAATAAAAAACTAAACAAACAAGAGAAAATCAGTCTTACCGAATTCTGGTTCAAGGGTTCGGGTTGAATCGATTGGCCATCGATCCTAGGTAAA